>WYDI02015888.1:0-62702 GCA_009867235.2 Psittacus erithacus | reverse complement strand
CATCGGTGTTATCAGCGCTGTTCCCAGGCTGAAAGTCAAAACCACAGCACTGCACCAGCTACTAAGAAGGAGAAGAATAACTGCTACTGCTGAACTTGACAGTCTATTTGTATGTTCTCCATAACAGTTTTAGCATTTAGTATCTGAGTGCAAAGATTCAGGCTTATCTGTTACGAAAAAAAAACAAAAAAACAAAAAAAAAACAAACCAAAACAAAAAAAAAAAAACAAACCAAAACAAAAACCTGCATGCTACATTTTTTAATTGGAGTCTTAGTTTTCACTGTTGAGAATGTTTTGAGTATTTTTTAAACCTTTATTTTCTCGTTTAACTTACTTGTGCAGTAGAATGTATGGGAAACTTAAAAAATGACTGCAGGCTGCTTCACAGCACAGCACTGTACTGTTGGCCTTCTGGACACCATCTCCCTTATGAACTGCCTTATGGGTTGGAAGCTAACAATATTTATGCCCTTAAGAATAGGTCATTTGCAGGTAAAAAGTTGAGACTGAAATGTGATTGTGCTGTCCTATGATCTCTGCCTCTGCCCAGCTTCACAGAAGAAGAAAAATCTGCAAGTTCACTTCTTGGCACCATGTCCCTTCCTGACATAAAGGCTAAGCTCCCCACAGGTTCCTGTGGGCCAGCACCAGAGCCAAGCCTCCAACCACACTCTATACGCTGGGATTGGCCCCTAGTGTTATCATTAGGAACATGCCCCCTGCTCCCAGGCTACTGTGTGGGAACTTGTATGTTCTTATAACGTCTCCATCACCTTGCAAATACATCATGCATGTTTGAAGAAGCTTTGCTGTTGTATGGAAGTGGGGACCAGGAGGTCATATGGCAGCCACTTTTTTCAGCTGAAATTGTTTGACATTAACATGATATGTGGTTTGGGCTAGATTTTCTGTTCAACTGTCAAGTCTAGGAATGGTCGTGTTGACATGGTATTGTGCAAAAGCTTCTAGCTCGGCAGGAATTAAGAGCTCTTTGTCAGGTATCCAACTCTTTTCATTTCACAGTACTGCTATCTATCTACAGAAGTTGTTACTTATAATTTCTTGTTCACTTAAACAGAAAATTCTAGTAAACCACTGATTTTGGAAACCTCTTGCTTCTGCTTTTAAGTAGGCTGATGAGAGTCTAACTGAAAGATTAAGAGATTTCAGATCTTGCTTAGTTTTTCAATTTGCAAATTATTTCATATTTCATATACTTAAATACAGATGTTATAAAATTAGGTACTTGTGATTTGAAATAGAGCTGGAATACTTATTGATTGCCACATTTGCAGCATTCAAATTCTTTTAATCTGTCAGTATATTAAGGGAAAATGGAACATACAAAGGCAGAATGGGAAATTTTTTACTGGGAATTATGTGCTTGTGTTGAGAGAACAGAATGCAATCTGAGTTCAGGGAAGACCAAGGCTAAAGTAAATTCCCTGACAAAGACCAAAGAACTCAGTTGCAATACTGAGTTTCAGGAAGCAAAATATTGTATCTTATTGAATCTGATGCATGATATAAAAATTAGAAGATTGTTTTAGTTCCTGGATGATTTCTGTTCTCAGCAGCCATAAGAATGACAGGTCATTGTCTCTTGATCTCATTAAGGGTACTCCAGATTTTGTTCATCCCTTGAGAAAGGAAATGTTTCAGGCTTCTCTGCAGTGATTGTTTTACTGTTTGCAATGAATGATGCCTGATGGCCCTAGAGGATCTGCACATGGGGAGCACAAAATCTACATGAGATTATATCTTATGTAGTCAAATAAGGATATGACACAAGATAGAATAAAATATTGGAGACTTGTAATTAAAATTGAAGCACATGGAGAAGCATGTGAAGTTAAGTTTGGAAGACCCAGGTTTAGCTATGCATTTGTTTCATCTCTGTGTCAGACTCTTAAAGCTCTTTTCATGTACTTTTTTCATGGGTAAATAATAACAAAGAGTCAACATCAACCATCTGTGGCGCATTAACAATTTTAATTCTAATGCATCTGATGATGCCTGGCTTAATGGTCTTTCTGACTTAGTTGCCAATATCATCAGAATGAGCTGGATAATTTACAAGGGTATGTAATTGGTTGTCACAGGTGGAAATGTACCACTCATTATTGTATACACTGAGAAAAGTGCCTTCAGAGACTGCGTTTTGATTTCTAAAAATGCTTTAAAGGATGAAATTTGGCCTTTAAGGCACTGTCAAAGGCTAGCTGAAGGAGGGAAAAAAAGGTCCACTGAGGAAAATAAAATCTGAGCTGTAAACTAGCAATAAATTACTGGCAAAATTTCTCTTCTGCAGACCCAGTTTTCAGCAGCAGCTTTGACAAAAGGCAGTGAACAGCAACACAAACTCAAAAGCAGAACAGGTGCCTCCAAGAAAGTGTCAGTGCTGTCACCCAAAAGCAGTAATCAGGAGCTTGTATCCAATGACATTTGAGAATGCAGTATGGAAAAAAAGAAGTCTCATCAGCACTGGTATTGCTTTTAAACATGATGTTTGGCTTGTTCCACAAGGACAAAGGGGAAATAGCATCACTGCTCATATCCTAAGTTGAACAGAAATTTGAAATACTGCTACTTTTTGAAGGGAAAGTACAAGCTTTTAAAGCAGTACAAAAAAAAAAGAAAAAGAAAAAGAAAAAAAGTGCCTTATTTTTCTCACCTTCACAAGTGAAAACTTGAAGGAGCAGAGAAGCAGTTTTCTTAGAAATAAGCTGGCACAAATTTTTGCACCTACCTATTCAAACAGCACTTTCATCCAAAAGAATCAAATATGTGCTACCTCCTTTCATGTTCAATACGTTTCATAATGTTCAAATGGCTCAAAGGGACCATATTCTTCAAGATTTTCACCACAAACAGTTCACTTCTGGAAAGCATCTCTCATGACTACTTGAAATTTCCCCTCACATAGCAACATGGTATCTTCACAGTGGAATTCAGGAGCTACAAATTACAAGAGAAGACAGAAAAGGTCCAAAAATGCCAAAGAAGCATTTGTTCTGAAGCTGGGAATAAGATAAATGACCTTACTGTCATCTTCAGGAATGATAGATAAGTGAAGTGGATTAATGGAGCGATACAAAAGTGCACTGTGAGCTATTCATCCAGAAAAATGTTCTCTGCATTTTAATGTTATGGGTGGTAGCAACCTTTGAAGCCAGTTTAAGAAAATAAGTTTTGGAAGTTTTGTCACTTCATTGCAATGGATGACTACACAATGAAGTCAGAGCCATAACAATATCTGGTAGGGATACTTACATAAAATTGGGCAAATACACCCTGCAGGTTTTTCTGAGCCTTTTTTTTTTCCTAGAGATTTTGTGGCACTCATCACTGTAGTATCTAAATATCCTGTGGTTAATTGGATATGCGTGATAGGTTCCTTACTGGGAGCCTCTTCCTAATTTAGGAGGTTTTGCTTTGGGTAAAACCAGCATTTTTGCCCTTCTCCATCCTCCATTAATTTAAAGATGGTGAGAAAGCTGCTCTAAAAGAAGATACTGCAGTGCACCCTGAATGTCATCATTAGCCTGGAAGTTCATTTCTAAGCTAAATATTTTAGCTGAAATTATGTATTTCCTGCTTCTGCATGCTCTGATGTAGGTTTTTTAGCTTACCTTTCCCACAAGACAGCAACTATGTTAGTAGATTATGGCCAAAGACTTAGCTGGTTGCACCTTAACTTGATTAAGATGTTGAAAGTGAGCCTTATGTTGACATTAAGAGTCTGCAAGAAGCTTGCAGAGCAATCAAAACACAGCAGCAGCCTGGACCATTGACATGGCATGTATGAGCTTGTTTCCACTTTCATTCCTGGTACATAAGTGCCACAGCCCAGGTTGGGACTTCTATATGGACTTGGATGGGGCTCCATGAGGCTTTCTGAGCCATCTGAGTCAAGGGGCTTTTGTCCATACTAAATGAAAGACTAAGTCTAACATGCCCCCTTACAAAAAGCATGGGTGGATCTTCTTCAGACTGTTGCAACTCTTAGTGATTTTGTCTTGCCCACATGAGGTTCTGGTCTGGTCTGCGCAGGTTCTTATACTGTATAGACCAGTACAGTGTAAGATGTATTTTATGTCCTATACTTTAAATGATAATCCAGATAATTATTTTTCTTGGGACACTTTGGTGGCTGAAGCCTGTGAACTTGCTCTGCTGAGCTTACCATGTCAACAATTTATCTACACATATTTATTCACCATAATCTGCATAATAGTAATTTTATTAAAGTCTTTGTTTACTACTGGAACTGGCCTCCGACAGTCACTTTAATCTGAGAATTCTGTGAACAGTATAGAAAGGAAAAATATTTTCTTTTAAACTATAAATTCCATAAGTGGCCACATTTTTATAAAAGCTGACAAAGTTTTGTGAATCATGAAGAAATTAGTAAGACTGTAACCTGTTTGTAGATGGCTTGTGAGAATCATTGAATACATTAGTTTTAATGGACAATTTTACCACTGTTAGCTCAAGTACAAGAATTATATTTCTGAAAGCTGACAACTCGGGGACATTATCAACATTTCTTTCCAACATGTTGGAAGCAAAGCAAACTGCTGCATTTACTGAAGAGGACAGCTTTGCTCTTAGAGTTTATTTTTATTCATCTTCTTACTCAGTTACAGGGAAAGATCCTATAATTATTGACTTTTAGTGGTGATTTACTTGGCAAAGATTGATTAGCACAATCAGTCGCTCTAAAGCAATTTTCATCACCAAATATTAGATAGTTTTTTTCCTTACTTGATTAGCAGTCCTGCTGCAGGTTATATTGTAGATGTAATTCTGTAAACATGGCTTGCAAAGTGTTATTATATGGCAAATCCATATCTAAATATAGAAATTCTTAAATATTTATGGGTACTAATTGTGTGCATGTGCATGTGCACACATGTATGTGTGTGTACATATGCATATGAAGAAAATCTGAAAGTGTTGACTATATTCTAAATACGGAGGTAAAGATTTGGGTTCAGAAATTAATCTTCCACATATATTTAAGAATAATATTCTTATTTGATCTTATCATCCTGACTCTGCATAATCTGGGTAAAGGAAATTAAAAAATTCTTAGATATGCTTAGCAGAAAGTAATATACATTTGTTTTTAAAAGGACAGCTAGCTTAACGCACTTTATCACAGAAATACTTTAGTGCTGGTTTTGGCTGAGGTAGAGTTCTCCATCCCTTATTCCATACCACTTCCATCATGCTCACGTGCCAAACCATCCAATACATCCTCATTAACTGCAAACACCTTCCCATCCTTTGATACAATACACAGATATCATTCCCTTAGTCTATAGGTCACTCCTGTGAAATGTCTGTAAAATGTCCATAAATGTGCTGATCCATCTTTGTTTCAGTGTACAAATGTCCATAAAATGTCCACTGAGCTAATTTAGACTTTCAGCTCCGCCAGTGATGACGGTCACTCAAGACAGCAGAGGTGCTGTGTGCGTGGAGTTATTGAACACCAAAGCCACCTCAGGTCAGGTCACTACTATACTTGTACTGCTTCTCATAAGGCTTGTTCTCCACTGTTTCAGGGGGCTCTTGCTATAGTAATTCCTATAACATGCAATTCAAATTATGGGTTACAACAGTTTAAAGGTATTTCCATTTCAGTCTCCACCCCTGTTCCTTTGAGCCAGATTATAGGGTTTAACATTGCAATGAACTCCTCCCCTCCATCATAGACTGGCTAGCAACAAGGGGTTCCTACTACAGTAATTCGTGTAACATGTCACTCAAATAATGGAATATTTTCACCCAGGATCAAATCAACTTGAGGTACACATTGGAATCCCCTATCCTTCTGCATTACCTATGAAGTGCACCCATGTCCTTGAGAAAACACAATCCCACAAATAGGTTTATCCTTTTCTGAGGAAGGAATAACCCAGACTTTTTTCCAACAATTTCCTTATATGTACTGTGGGGATTTTATCTCCTTCCACAGCACGCAGGGGTTTTGATTGTGCAGGGCCAGGCTGACTGACAGATCCTCTAGTGCTAACTAAACAAGTGGCTTCTGATAAATATGAATCCGAGTGCTTGAAGATCCCAGCACCCATTGCTGTCAGTGTATTCTCTAACAGTTCATTGTATGGCTGAATTTTCCTGGTTGTTGGTGCAGGATAGGGGATGTGATATACCCACTCAATTCCATGGTCCTTGGTCCAGGTGTCTATGAGGTTGCTTTGGAAATGAGTCCTATTGTCTGATTTAATTCTTTCAGGGATGTCATGTCACCATAAGACTTGTTTCTCAAGGACCAAGATAGTACTCCAGGCAGCGGCATGGGACACAGGATGTTTCCAGCGACTCAGTAGTCTCTTCCATCATGTAAGCACATTGTAAGCACATTGTAAGCACATTGTAAGCACAAGCTGCTTGCCATGGTGGGCTCATGAGAGTGTGATATAGTCAATATGCCACACCTCTCCATATTGATATTTCAGCCATCATCCTCTATACGAAAAAGGCTGTAGCCACTTAATCTGTTTGGTTATGGTGCGTGTTTGGCATTTACAGATAATCTGTGCAATAGCACAATAATCAAGTCCACCCCTTGATCATGAGCCCATTTTTATGTTATATCCCTTCCTAAATGTCCTGGTGTGTCACAGGCCCACTGAGTTATAAATAGCTCACCCTTATGTTCCCAGTCCAGATTCATCTGAGCCACTTCAATTCTAGCAGCCTGGTCCACCTACTCATTATTTCAATGTTCTTCAGCAGCATGACTCTTGGGTATGTATCCACGTGACATACTTTTACAGCCAGATTCTCTACCTGAGAAGCAATATCTTGCTATAATTCAGCAGCCCAGATGGGTTTTCTTCTGTGATGCCAGTTGGTCTGCTTCCATTGCTGTAGACACCTCCACAGAGCATATGTCACCATACATGAGTCAGTATAAAGTGCTGGCCATTTTTCTCATTCAGCAATGTCTAAAGCCAGCTGGAGAGCTTTCACCTCTGCAAACTGACTTAATTCACTTTATCCTTCAGTATTTTCTGTGACTTGTTGTGTAGGACTCCACACAGCAGCTTTCCACCTTTGATGTTTTCCCACAATACAACAGGATCAATCTGTAAAGAAAACATACTGCTTTTTGTTTTCTGTTAATTTATTATAGAGTGGAGCTTCTTCAGCATGAGTCACCTTCTCTGGTGACACTCCAAAATTTTGCCCTTCTGGCCAGTCCATGATCACTTTCAGGATTCCCAGGTGGCCATCTGAGCCTGTTCCATTGTCAGTGCAACCCACTTAGCCCATGTAGCATCAGCTGCATGATAAATGGAGAGGACCCTCCCTTTGAACATCCAGCTGAGCACAGATAATCAAGGCGCCAAAAGGAGATGTGTTTCGGTACAAACTACTTCTGAAGTGGCTTGAATTCCTTCATATGCAGCTATAGTATTTCTTTTTCTAATCCTGTGGAGTTGATGTGCCAGGCCATCAAATCCACCAGACCAGTTAAACCAACTGTTCCTTTCCTCTGCCTGGAAGAAGGCAGGACTTCTCTATTCCTGGTTAGAGTCTTCATTACTTGATTTTTGAAAGTGCAGAACTGAAGTCCCTTCATGAGGGTCAAAAGTACAATCAGCCTTTCTACTCTGTCTTACAGACACTGGAACAGTAATTTTCCTGGATCTTTTTAGATGTTTTTCCCTGCAGTTCCTTTACCTGAGATTCTAGTCTCCTGTTGTTGGCTGTGTCCCTCTCAACTTTTTGTGCACCCCCAGCCTACTTGCTGGTGGGGTGGTGTGAGGAGCAGAAAAGGCCTTGGTTCTGTGTGAGCGCTGCTCAGCAATAACAAAAACACCCCTGTGTTATCAAAGCTGTTTCCAGCACAAATCCAAAACATAGCTCCATGCTACTGTGAAGAAAATTAAGTCTACCCTATCCAAAACCAGCACATCTGTTCAGATTGTTAGGGGGTTTCTTTATTTACTTGGAATGCTTGCTTTTTGAGATATTCTGTTTTAAGCTTTGGGCTTTAAAGGCTGCACTCTTTGGCTCTGTCTATGGCTGACCTTAGGTGAACTCCTACCCCAACTGAAGAAATCACAACCACATTCAAGTACAGATTCAGTAGTGCTCAAGAAGCGTCTGCAACTGTATGTATTGCAAGGCAATGAGTATAATATAGATCAAATAATATAGCTCACTCTTAGAGCCACATAAATAATATATTTGCCTAAAAAAACCTTATACGTGCATTAACAAAACCCCATACGTGCATTAACAAAACCCCAGGTTTAATGAGCAACTGAACATCATTAATTCTGCTTCTTGGTGCAGTTTCCTACGCTGTTCAAACACAAGGGTAAGCAAACTGGAGGTATGTGCTCAGGAGGCACAGAATTTTATCAGATAGTGGGGGTTCATTGTTTTGAGTTACTTCTTAACATGGGGCTGATCTGAGAAAAAAACCAAGGAGGCTTCTATCCCAGACCATGGCCTGGAGCAGCAGCCTTCCCTCAGGAAGTAGCAATAGTTGCGCTGCAAAGGAAGGCTGGATGTGAAGCCTGTGTAGAGGATATAAGATTTAGGAGAGGGGGGAGTTTCACAGGCAGTGGCAGTAGGTCCCCATCTCCCACCAGGGCTAGCAGCTAGGCTGAGGAGGTTCCTGGTGTCCCTCTGTGGCTAAGATGAAATTATTTCCCAATTTTCCCAGAACTGATTTTCCTGACTCATTTTTCAGTCTTTCATTTTGCCTTGACTTTCAGTGCCAGCTTTGCTACTCAGTTCCTACAGTGAATACAACCTTTTACACCAAAAAATTATTTTACACAGTGAAGCAGAAGTAATGACAGCCTTTTGAAGTTTCAGTGAACCTTCTCACTTTTCAAACAGGGCACAACCTGTCCACAGCCATGCATAAGAAAATATGCACGTCTCCTACTCTTCCTGCAAGTCACAAAGGCAGACAAAACATAAAGACAATCTTGCATTTAAAAATAAAAAATGAGGAAAGCTTCAGAATTTTTATTGAGCTACTAAATATATAATCTTGTTCTCAGTTAAAACTTAGCTTTTTTTATATCTCTTAGTTTTCTGTGCACTTATGTTGTAAGAGTCAATGGAGTTGTAACAGACCACATATGAGGAATGAACATGAGAAAATTATATTGTCATGCAAAATCACATAACTGCTACCTTAGAAAATACTGGGGGGGGGGTGTGTGTGGTGTGTGTGGAATTTCCTACATTTTCAAATATACCTGGACTTTCTCTTCTATAAACACATATTCCCTCTTTAAAAAGGATTCCCCCTGATCTAAAGACAAAAACTCTATGTTCAAAGATGAGTCCAAGATTGAATTCTTGCTTACAAGTACCAGAAAAGAATAAGTAAATAGGCTAGTGCACACAATTATTTTTCTAACCATGGCACCAGGCTGTTAAATTTATGATAAAAAAGCTTCAGGAAAGCAGATATTTAAACTTTCATAAATGCAACTCTGTTGTATCACTGTAACACACAAATATGTGATAATAAGGAAATATTATTAATCTGTGTAGTTTTAGTATCTTTTCTGACAGAGAGGCTTTAACCACAAATGTAGAGAATAAGTTAACAAAAAGAATAGGAAAATTTCTTGAGTCTCCAATACACCATTTTTTTTTCACTTCTAAATGGGACATTAGCAAATATTTCATATCACTCTTCATAATGCAGGAGATGTGAATAACAGGGATTGCCAGTATATTAAATTTCAACTGTAGCCTCTTTGCAGACTTATTTTGCAAACTCACCATTAGAAACAGCGTAGGTAGCAGGCAGCATCCAGCATGGTGAAGCTTTGTATGTCCGGCCATATTTATTTTCTGAATTGGCTCTGCACCACTAGTGTTATATCTAAAACACAGTTTGGACCTCTTCATTTATGTCAGGAATTTGGGTGAAAGTGGTGAGCTCATGTAGAGCAGCTGCAAAAGTTTTTACTTAACCAAATGAGAGATGCTGAGATTATTTTTAATAGTATTTGTGGCAAATCACTATATTCCAGTTGAACAATAATGATGAAAACTCACTGACTTGTAATGATTTCTGCTACTTGTTAAAACTTTGGTTATTCAGCTGGAGATCTCTCAGATCATGCAGTATGACCTCCTGTGTGGGGCATGATGTTCCTGTACAGTAAGCCAAGAAGATACGCATCTGCTTATTTTTGAACACCATTAATGAAGGTGACTTGGGTTCACCAGTGGAAAAGTAGAAAGCATTTTTCCATTATCTAATTTCTTTTCTGCTGAGAAATATATTTTTTTACCTAATTTTAATCTTTTAATTTTAAACCATTAATTCTGATTTCATTTCTAAAAAGAAAGCAAGCAGCACTTTCTTTAGCTTTCTCTTCAGATGTAAACAACTGGTAAAAAGCTCCAAAGACAATTAAATAATGACAATTTAGTGCCCCCTAATCTATGATAACCACCTTTGCCATGGACATGTTTCAAATGAGACCCAAAAAATAGGCAATTTAGATAGGCATATGCTTTAAAAAAAAAGATCTCCTGAGCAGGCAAATCTAAAATATTAAACACGGGAACCAAACCCAACCTTTTATAAATAATGTATTTCTTAGTGAAATGAGAGATACATTTAGGTTTTGTTATATCTGAGTGGGTACTTTCAAAATACTCTGGTAGACAAAATACTGGAAACTTCAACTATGTATTTGCACAGAAGAACATACTACTGAATAAGATTTATTAGCACATGATAAGCCTTCAAATCCATTTGAATACTACCTGTAGCTATTACAATTCACAGCAGCAGGAATTAGAAAATGTATAAACAACATTTAGTTCAAATCCTGAACCATACTTTTGAAGTGTGTGCTGTAAATAGAAAATAAGAAAAAAAAACCAAAACAAACACAAACAAGCCATCAAATAAGGAAACGCTAAGTATCTTTTATGACTGTTTTTCATTGTGATGCAGGTTCAAACATTTGCAAGACACCTTTGAAATGATAGGCAGGAAATGAAGGTTTTCTGCTGGAGAACATTTCAAATTCCCATCTCAGTGAGTGATTATGAGCATTGTCTGATGTCAGCAGCCAGTGTGGTTGTTTATATTCTACTCAGTTCTCCTTTTTAGTCCCAGGCTTATACCACACTATATTCTCTAAACTCATTATGGTTGGGACTAAAATGTGCCAATATGTCATAACATTTTCCTAGAGACCACCTGGTGACCAAAGTCACGGGAATCTTGGCTGTTCTGCCTGACCTCATGCAGTTAATCTTGAATGTGTTACTCTTCATTTAGTGGAGGAGAAAATTAAGTTGACAGTGTCTCCTCTGATTTCAAAGGAAAGTTTAAAAGGAAAAAGAAACATTTGAAATAGATGTCAGAACAGTAAGTGATAAAACCTAACCCTGTGGAGCTAAGGTTGAGAGCTTAGAAACTCCTTTCAGATTTTCAGATGAAGGATAATTATTACACAGCAAGGTTCAAATTAGAAAAAAAAATAAGACTAAAACTTGCAACATAAGAATTGAGATGACAAGTGACTACAGAGAAACACCCTCCTTTATTTTAGTCACAGCTGGATTTTTAAAGCAGATCTTACAAGTCTTCCTTTCCAAGGAGTGAAAGTCCTGCCTGCTGCTGTAAGGGCTTTGACCCTGCAACCTGTGTGCTGCTGACTGCTTCCCCAAGAGCCGCTTCCCTGGAGCTGGTGCGTCTGCTTGCCTAAGAACCCTGGGTTCGTGTTTACACATGAGGGACACCTCTCCTTGCCCCTCTGTTGTAGGATGCTCTGCATTGCCCCTCCAACAAAAAGCCTTCTCTGGCAAGGGCAAAGTGGACTTATGCCTCCTCCACACATCTGACACCCGGAGCCTTACCTGAGGCTGAAGTCACAGCCACCAGCTCAATAACGAGCATCTGCACCTCTTCTTCTGAATAACGAAGGTCTGGTCAGCTAGGTGCATATGTCTTTACCCAGCAGTATTCTTGGGCCATTTTCCCTCTTTCTCTTCAACACAAGAATAAACTCATAATTGCAAAGCTGCCCAGAGAGATGGTGGAGAATTATTTCTTCCACGCTTTAAGGAGAACTCCAACACATAGAAGTTGCAAATCCTTTGACCACATTTATCCTAATTCTACAGGGAACTAAATAAAGCCCTTGTCTGCCAGCATTAGGAGTCATATAATCACACATGGTTACTTTATTTGTATTTATTTTTATCCACTGAAAGACAACAGCATCCTTTTTTTCCAGATTAGATAATTTTTTTTATTTCTTTTTATTTTTTTTTCAGAAACAGCAGCATATCTCAAACTGGAAGATGTACACTTAAGGACATTATAACATTGGAAATAAAGCAACAACCATAAATTCAGCAAGAAGTCTGGGCATTGTTCTGGAAGGCTAATAATAAAACAACATTTTACTGGTGATGATGCCTATTCTAGACAGACAGCGACAGCTGAGTGCAAGTGATGAATGAAGCAGTTCCTGTGTGTGTATACATAGACGCCAGCAAGGCCACCAGGACTTGGTATTCTTTCCAGTGATGCTAATTGGGGTTTTGCCATTAAAATTAGCTTGAGCAGACTTAGGCCTCTAATTATGATGAGTCTAATTGTAAGGATCTACAAGAAAGAATTTAAATAAATAATATTTTCAAGCCACTTCAACTGTATCAATGAGCATTTGACACCCAACCAAATGATTTCAAAGTGAGATAACCAGAAACCTCCCAAGCTCAGACATAGCTGGAGACTAAGAATGAATTCACTTCCAAAGGCAATAACCATATAATTTCAGGGTGGCTTGATGCCACTTGGACAAAAGTACCTTGATGAGCTGCAGATGTCAGGTGTCCAGTCAACCTAAACAAAAAACCAAACCAACTGCACAGTGCAGAAGATGGATATAGCATTGTCCACCCTTGGCTTTAGAGAATGTAAAAGTCTGAAGAGATCATTAACACTGGGAGACCAAAGAATGAAATTTTCCTCTGGTAAGCAGTTGGTTTTAATTAAATAGCAGCTGTGTGAAGCTGCTAAAAGATATAGAGCATTACAAATCTTGAAAAGATACATTAATAAGCCTACCATTGGTAGTATATCTAACTACCACAGGTACATAAGAACATATGCACATCCTTTTATCTGCACAAAATTGCTGCTATTAAAAAACCAAATGCTGATGAGCCAATGCTGCAACCCCCTTTATCTCTATTCCAAGTAGGTTTTGGTTTATCTCTGACTTACTGAGTTCTAACATGAGGAAAAACATTTAAAAAGGACTCTGGTCTAAGACACATAACTGTTTCAGAGTCTGATGCTTAACCAAAATGACAATTCAGTTTTTCTATGCCAACTATCATAGCTCAGCACTGTAATGTATTATTTCTTTATTGTGACTATTTAATTGTAATCTATGCACAATGCTCAAGTCTAAAACTATTAGCTCAACTATTATAAAAGATACCTGGCTGACAGACAAAGTCTGATAGAAGATAGCAATGCCAGGATTCTTGCTAATAGTTGTACTTCATGTGTCTAAACTTACCTGAATGGGACTAGAGTACCAAGGTGCTCACAAGAAGATATATTAACAATGATTCATTTAAAGCACTGAAGTCCCTCTCAGCTTGCCCCACAGGATATGAATTTCATTCAACACCTTTGAAATGAGAAGGGAGAGTAGCAACCCAATGACAATACTACAACTAAAGTTTACTTTCATTTCAAAGTGAGCTTAGGTATTTCAAAGTGGCTAAGGCATCTAATTATACTTCTTTTAGGAGTTCCATACTAGTACACAAAATTACAGAATTTATAATCAATTGAGAAAAGTTTTGCCATTTATATACAGTCCTGTATCTTCTGATTTATTTATCCTGAGCTGTATCAAGGTTAATACTGTTATAAAAAATCTCATTGCCTATGAATGCAATTACCAAAATATCTGACATGTAGTTAAACAGGACCCTTCAGCTGGTCCTGCTGCTGAATATATGTTGCTTCATTGGAACCTCCCTGCTGAAGTGCAGACATTCATTTTTACCAGTGTTTAAATTAAATGCTTGATTCTGCACCACAACAAAGTAAATTGAAGGGAACAGTGGGTATCAATGCTATTCATATTATTTCTACATTATGCATACATCTGGGGCTTTTCCAAGACAGAAAAATAAGTATTTTTTGACAGTTATTCTTCTCTTCCTCCACTTAAAGTATGTATTTATAGGCAGATTACATTTAAGCACACTACGTGCATGTCATACGTGGTTTATGTGCATGTGTGTATATAAGTTTGAGGGTAAAATAAAGCTATTAAATAAATTTTCCCTTTATTTAAACCATTTTCCACAACAAATAGCAGAAAGGTGACTTGGAAATAGTGCAAAGGAAGTGGAAAGGTAATTAAAAACCACTGCAACTCAAAATAGATTATCAGGCAGTTCCCTCATCTAAATGAATGTGTATGTTTCTGCAACAAATAGATTGCCTTTTTAAAAGGATGAAGGTACCTTCTGCTGTGACTAATCTTATCCAGCCATCTGAGAAAGCCATAGCAGGAAACAATTTATTGAGTGTAATTATTCAGTATGCAGGTAGCAGTAAATAACAAACACAAACTTAGAGTATAAAGTCAGTAGAAGAAATACGTAATTACTGAGGATTTTAGCAAGTATCTTTTTAGACCAGAGTCAACATCCAACTCTTAGGAATAGTGCATTAGGATGTGTATGGAAAGACTTTGGGCCAACAAACAAGCATTGGATAATGCTGCTGTATTTCTGTGACAGTGATATAATGATATATGATATAGCAGAATATGGATAATGTAGCAGTCTCATTTTATGAAACACAAGAACTTGCAGTCAATCAAGTTGTTAATAAAATATAAAATAATCCTAATTAAATGTTTCTGCTGCATTATCATCTTCCCTGGTTGTACAAAGTGTATATTGTTTCAATTACAGTACTTTGGAATTTATCAAGTCATCATCATCTACATGGTTATTCTCAGAAACAACTTGAGCTTGAGATATAAGATGGCTAAAAATGTTGTCCAGACTTCATAGCCCCTCCAAAAGGAAATTAAGTATTCATTACATTGATCTTTTCAGCATATAGAAAGGGAGCGTAAATGTGCTTTCCAGAAATTCAGCATATGCAACATACAGAATGCTAATACTAATATTCCTCACTTCCTACTGTTCTGTGCCCTTTTTGTCTTTTTTTGGCTGCTTCAAACAGTGAGATAAGTCTTCTGGTAAGAGGTTGGTCCTTATTTCTTGGCCTCATTCTCGTAAGATAAGAAGTTACTGGAAACAGTCCATAGCTGTTGTCCCCCTGAGAAAGAAAATTCCTAATTTTTTAACTGGTTTCTTCCTGACCCTCACTCTATCAATGTCTATCAGTACTAAATTATCTTCTAAGGATCTAAAGACCCTTAAATTTTAGAATTTCATTTTAATCCCACATACGTTTTTACCTTCTTTTCTTTTAAGTCCTCATGTATGAAAATGTGTTAAAATAATAATTTTCATTTTTTAATTAAACATTTTAAAGATATGTAATTTCTTAGTGCTAAACTGCTATTCTAAGCACCTTTATTGCAAACATTAATGAAGTTTAAAGCAAAGACAGTGCTGGCAGCATCACCTCTGTATTGTACCTCCTCTTTCAGAGCCTTGAAAGATTTGCAAATACATCACATGGACAGTTTATACTGTCTTTTAGATTCTTTGGTGGATATGTGGAGAATTTATATGCCTAATAATGATGTAGACAATGCCACATTGACTAGTATTCTGAAAGCTTGACCAAAAAAAAAAACAAAACACATTAAATGTGTTAATGGGCTAGTAAACAGTCAAAGTGGGGGTTTGCATATTTTCTTCCTTGTATGCCAGCATTTTTAATAGTGACAACTGTTCAGATTGCAATTTATATTTAAAATCAAATTTAATCACCTTTACCTAAATGTAGATTCCATTTTGTCATCCTTCTTTATTGCTGACACTACAACAAGAAATATGGAATAATCCCCAGCAACAGCATTTTATTCAAGACTGTGCAGTGGGTTTCTAGGTGACCCAGATGCATTATTGCATATTCCATCTCATTCATTCTCTCTCTTTTGCACGACATATATATTATTTAAACTGTAGGTTAGTGTCTTCCTTAGTGCCTTGCCATATCTTTTGCAGTTTTCTGTCTTTCCTCCTACACATATTCTTTGCTCTATCACTTTATGGCTCTTCATTGTCATGGTATGAGCTGAGTCGCATTGCTTCTCTCAGTTTTGTCATTCTCATATTTACAGTATTGGTGTTATTGGATGTGGTATCTCCTCTGACTCTAGCATATACAATCTAGTGCTGGCTTTTTATGTTTGGCGGCGGGGGGGGGAGGTAATTCTTTGAATTGAGTTCTAGCTTTCACTAGTATTAGACTTTGCTCTGATAGCTTAGGATGCCCTGCAGAATAAGTTTGGATACCTATCAGGTATCCCAGCTCTTGAATTCAGTAATATATATCTGAGTTTCCACAACATATTTTATTTTTCATTCATATACTATTATATATTATACATTATTCTTAATGTGGTCATGAGTTTACAAGTCTCAGTGCATTGCATGGACATTTCTGCAGTGTCAGTTTAGAAGTTCAACCTTGCTCCTTGTACATAATTATTCTTTTCATAATTTTGTAGGTATTCCTGGTATTCAATTTTTTTTTTTTTTTAATTTCTGTTCAGGATCCTTGACATTTGATGTCCACTCTTCTTCAGCTTCCACTCCAGCCTTCTTAACTTCCCATTTCATTTCTCCCTATTACTTCCCCAACTTTTCATCAGCTTTCCTCAAAGCTATAAGTACAAGGGAGTTTGGAAGGCTGCTGTATTTTCTTTTAATTTCTCTGTACTTTCGTTCTGAAGAAAACCCACATAGTTCTGAAGCAAAGAAAAGGCAAAGTTCCCAGCCTCCTAAGTATGAAAGGTCAGCCTGATCCAGCAGCTTTCAGAAAACATTATTAAACTCCTACTACACATTACATTGTCTTTTAAATTCCCAAATGCAAATATAACAGCCTCCAAAAGCAAGACCAAATGCATATGGCTTATTAATACAAGAAATAAGGAAGTCAGAGTAATCATTTTAAAGTGCTTTGAGATAGAAAGGCTGCTAAATATTTGACAGGAATTATTGTCTCCAATTTGCATGGCTATTTCTAATTCTCAGAGCAGACCTTTGTGTTCTCCCCCCATTGGGAAATACTATGCCACATAATTCATTAATTTTGTCACATAATTCATTCATTTTAATTAAGAAATCAATCTGAAAAAAAAAAAAACAAACAGCACATTTTGCTACTACATTTTGAAATTCATATTCTTCTTCGTTCTTTCTTGAAGTGAGAAGAGGAAACAAATTCAGTACGGCAAATCTGAATTTGCATAGTTTTAAAGCCAGAAACCTGGAGTCACTCCAAGTGAATATGGAGATGCTAGCTTATCATGTCCACGGACACTTGTTCATATACAGCAACATCTGATGCTTATGTGCCAAAGAGAAACACTGGTGTTAAGCTAAAGTTGTCACACAGTTCAGCAAGGTTTGAAAATACTTGTGGCACAGACAGTTTGGATCTTATCCCAAACCTCAAAGATGTCACACAAATTCCATAAAGCTGAAACTTAAAAAAAAAGCCCCCCCCAAAAAAGCAACACCCCACACCCAGAAACCCCAAAACCCCATAAATTTTAAACTTTGGTTAGTTGTAGACAATAAAATTGAGTAACTCACTTAAAATAGCAAAGAGTGGAGAATTCTGGGTAAATACTTTGAAATTAATTTCTATTTTTATTGGTAATAGTCAGGCCAAATTCTGCAGTGTTTCAAAGTTCCAGCTGTCTGCTAACTTTCTTCTGGCAGCCTGTGAGGCTGTTTCCAGCCTTGTTCTCTGCCAGATGGAGTGCAAAGAGGGAAGCAGCTGCCTCTGTCTGCCAGGGCACTAAAGACATGTCTAACCTAAAGTCTGTGAATACTCCTTCCAGAGTAGGAATTGGTGCTACAAAGCACAAAAGAGGATAGGCATTGTTTTCTTTAGCATCAGAATATCTTTACATCATGGCACTTTGCCGAAGCAATGTAAAGTGAATTGCTATAGATGAGAGAGGCTGACCCAATACTGCTGTAAAATCATTGGCATTCACATGGAGAACTTCCCTGTCAGGCACACTATTTCAAGGGGGAAGGCAGAGTTGGGGGATAAGAGTTGATGTAGGCTAAAACGAAAAACAAATATTTCCAACCAACTCCTGTCTCACATCCTTCTTTCACACTGCTGAGAATTAATTTGGTTTCTGCATAAGGTTGTTATTTCCAGTCAGTTTCCAGATCCCAAATGCTATTTTTACAGAGCCAGAAATAAGATGCAATACAGCTAGGGAATATGTTCTTCTCAGACCCCAGACCTACACTCCCAACCTGCAGTTCCCTTCATGCAAAGGCAATCACCCAGCACATGGCTGCCCTGGTTCCTAATGTTATTTGTACATTCAGGCTGAATGCATTTGTGAACTGGTTCCTTCATCCTTTCCACTAAACAGCTGAATCCTACTCAAAACAGAAAGGCAATTTCTAATCCACATTTTGAAGATGGAGGGATGCATAGTGCAAAAGGTCTGTAAGGGTTCGTCTCAAAATGAGCAGCATACCATAGACATCTGTTCTTAGTGTGCCTCTGCTTACAGCCAAGACCCCAGCAGCAGGAGAAAACTAGCAGCGCTGGTGCCAGCAGTTGGCTGCCAGCCCACTGTGGTCCCAGACGAACATAAGGTTGTGGGGATTATATAATGTTTCAGCAAGTGGTAAAAGAAAAGGGAAAACCTCAGCACACACCTGCACTCCTGAAACTGAAAAGGATCTTGATTTTCTTTTTTTATTGATTGATTTTTAAAAAACAATGCCAAACCCCAAATGTTTGATGGGGCTGTGAAGGGAAGAAAGAGGAATGAAATAATACTGCAAAAAGGTATGGGACATTTATTACCACTGCTTGTTCTGCACCTAGTATGCATTCCTAACGTATTCATCTACTCAAACCAATGAGAGTTTGGGTATGCAAAGAATCTCGGTCTGGGTTTAATTTTCATGTTAGTCAAAGTGATTTTTCTTCAATGTATTGTATACTGTATTTGACATATGGCTTTTCTGTCATGAGTGTTTTGTGCTCCAATGAAGGCAGATTTAATACACTGGACCTTGGTGTGAGCTATTTTTGTCTTTTGAATTATAAATCAATTTTTTATAAGTCAAATTGTACTATTGTTTCTACTAATTTCAACCTCTTCACCAGGTCTTTGGTCCCATGTTTCATGACTGATGTTTTACCCCAAATGAGCAAAGATCTTGAAGACATCAAAAGTGCCTTGACATCTCTCAATAGACCATGACAGCCTCCTTCATTTTTCATATTTCTTGAAGTAGAGACATCTAGAGAAGGAAGAAACACAGGACTGTAGTAAACAGACATCAGAAAAGTGACTCACTGTGTTTCCAATGATGTGACCAGTGTATTTTCACTGCACAATTAAGTAGACTAGGGGATTGAGCAATTTACCTAACCAGCCAGTGGAGAGAAGCCCACATTAAAAGAAAATGTAGCAGCCATCTTCCATGTAAGATTTTTTTGTTTGGTTTTGGTTTTGGTTGGGTGTTGTTTCCGGTCTCAAACTGAGTTTTTGTCTCAAACTTAAATCCATTTTTCTGGTTTTAATTTGAAACTTTATTTTGTGTGCGTTGTTTCTTTATGAAAATGAAGGATTTTGATGAACAAAACTCTTAAAAATAGATCAGTGTCCTAATTAGCATCTACTATTTTCTCAGTCTTCAAAAAAAATTGCCCTATTTGCTAAAGCTTTCTATTTGATTTTCTTAAGAATTTACGTTCTTAAGACTGTTCACTGTGAGCTTTTCTTGGCTGTGTTTCTGACTGCAAGCTTCCCTTTACTTTTATCTTTACTACTACTTATATGACTGAGAGAAGCCAAATGAAAATCTTTTACTGGCAGTCTTAATATGAGGAACAAAACAACTGGAACACTGCTTCGTTGCTAAAAACAAGTGATGAACATACAATGTGGAGAAGGGTGCAGAAGGAAAGGGAATTTCTAAGTCTCAATTTTCTTCTTCTTAAATGTTAAACATGCATGAAGTTAATCTGATCTAAGAGGAGACCATAGAAATAGCACGGGTCTAAAATATGTGTTACAGAGTCTCAGGGTATTAACAAAAACTCAAAACAGCTAGGGTATTCTAAACAACAGCCAAGAGGCTGTCCTTTCCCTCATTTAGGAGAAAGATCAGAACAATTTGCTTGAAGGCAGTGCAAAGAGCACAACTGTAATTCTCCCATATAATAATAAAACAATGACCTTGCTACTCTAATGGGGGGGGGGGGGGGAAGGAGGGAAGAAGGGGGAGATAGGAAGATTTAGAATTAGCCTCCAGGATTGTTCTCAACAAGGATTAGCTGCCCTTCCTCATCTGCACTCCTACTTAAGGGCAACACAGAAAAGAGGAAATATAAGGAGCCAAAAGGGCTGGAGTTTAGGAAGAGGGAACAGAATTGCCTTTGGGGGACATCTTGTGCCTGGTATTTGTGGCGCCAAATGGACGACAGGAAGGTAAAAGCCTGAGGGAGCAAAGACCTGGGGTCTGTCTCACACCTGGAATAGCAGCAAAACTTTCAGCCTTGGCTGTCTTTCCCACTAGCAGTGGAGCTAGATCCATAGTATGGATGCTGGGTAGGAATGGCTTTCTAGGTGACCTCCACATTAAGCAAAGTAATCAAGGTGCATAGATATAGTGCAAACAGTGATCCCTTACTGTGTTTTGTAAATGCCTATATATCCCTTTTTTCAAATGCTGATTTTTGTCATTAATTTTAATGAGATTAGTTATAACATTGCAGTTAGAGTAATTCTTTTAATACAGCAGAATAAAGCCTGCTCTCTAAATACTTTGCCACTTTAAGTGAAGTACCAGGACAAAAAACAAAACAAACAAAAAACAGAAAACAAAACAAAAAGGAATGTCACATTACAAATGCAATGAAAAAACCAGCAACATCAATCCAGCCAACAAAAAATGTGTTTCTGTTGATGCTCAAGGGCATATGAGAAGTGTTACAATATATGACTGAGGAAATGCACTCAGTCAGATGTACAAATGATAACAATTTGGGGAAAGATTCAAAACATTGTGAAAGAAATTCCAAGAGGCATCAACAAGCAGAACAAATACTTTCTCAGATATGATGTCTAGGAGGTTTTGCAGTAGCTCAATTGACCATAGGAGGTGATGATATATCAGAAGATAACATTTTTACAATCCCAGACTCTGCAAAAGAAAATGATATTAAAATTTGCAGTAATGTTGCTCATCTCCTTAGTTTTGGGTACATCACTTACATTGAATTTTCTGTATGTCACTGGCTTAATCATACATTTTCCCTTGCTATATCTTCCACCTGTTGCAAACAGTAGTTTCCACTTACCTTTTTTATTTTAATATGTCACATATAGATTCATCACAGTCTTTAAATGAAATGACATTTTGTTTTCTTGCATGGAAATAACACTATTTTCTATTCCTACTAAGATAAATTTTTCCCATGCTTTTCTTTCAGTACCTGCTTCATTTTTTTCTAAGTGACTGTGCATTTTGTGGCACAGCCAGTACTAAGCTACTACTGAGAAACTAAACGTTTTCTTCTGCTGCATAGTGATAGGCTCACTGTGGTTAAGGAAAATGCAGTAGCTTTTAGGTGGTAGTGATGTACTTCCCAGTCTGGGCACTATCTGGCTTTAGAATCTAATTTAAAACCAAGCATGCTAGCAGCAGTGACCTCAGCCCACACATAATTCAGACCCTATCCCACTTCAGGGAAAGATAACTGCTGCCTCAGTACTACTGCTATTATTTGAGGGTTTGGTCCAAAGATACTATGCACAATGGAAGAAGTCCTACAGAAATCAATATCTTGCTTGCATGGATACTTGGTTAAAAGTCGCAGGGCCGGAACCTCCTCTAGGACCTCTGCTGTACAGCTCTTCCTACTGACTCTGCAAAGAACTGACAACAGAGAAAGCAGCCCACTGGGTACATTTGGGCCTTGACTGCTTGTTACTGCTCTCCTGTAAGCGTCCTGTTTGTGACTGAAGGAGGAAAAGGCTTGTCTCCCTCAATTTTCCTTATGCAGTGTCTATCATTGGGTCAATCTCTTCAGCTTGGAAGGACCCTTGACTAGGTATACAGTTGTTGCAGCTGTGACTTATGAAAGCAGGAGGCATACTCTGCAAATCTGCAGACAATGTTGAGCTGGATGGGGGATTGGTCAGTGCAGTAGAGGGCAGGACTGTGGTTCTGAATGACCTGGTCAGGCTGAAATAATGGTCTAGCAGGAAACTCAGAGTTCAAGAATGTACCTTGGGGTGGGATTATCCCATGTACCAGTACAGGCTGGGGTATGATCTGCTAGGAAGCAGCTCTGCACAAAACAACCTGGTGGTCAAGGTGGGCAGCAAGTTGAACAAGAGCCAGAAGCATTCCCCTGCAGCAAAGCAGGCCAACAGCATCCTGGGTTACCTGAGCAAAAATGAGAGCAGCAGGTCTGAGAGGGCAATTCACCACTGCTATTCAGCACTTGTGAGACCCTTTCTAGAGTGCTCTGTCCAGAATTTTGCTTCCGCAGTGCAGGAAAAATGTTGAGATACTAGAGCGAGTCCTGCACATGACAACGATGATGGCCAAGAGTACTTGATGTGTGGAAAGAAGCTGAAAGAGATGGGTTAAACTGAGCTCAGAGAGGTAAAGGCTCAAGGAGATCTTATTATTTCCTGACCAGAGACACAAAAATGGTGGTGCCAGACTCTTCACAGAGGTGTATGGTGATGGGACATGAGGCAATAAGAAAAAGTTGGAACACACTAAGTTCTGATTACATATTAGAAGCTTTTTTACCCGAAGGGCTTTCAAATGCCACGGCACTGGGGCCCAAAGAGGCAGTGGGATTTCCATCCCTGGAGATGTTCAAGCCACAAGTGGACACAACCCTGAGCAACCTGATCCAATTAGACCCGGTTCTGAGCAGCAGGCTCGGCTAGATGACCACTGAAGGTCACCTTCCAGACTAAATTACTCTTTCAGCCTATGGATATAGTGGTACAATGGACAAGAGAGAAAGACTGCCAAAGGAAGAACAGAGAAGTCAGAGAGAAAGTGAGGAGAGGGGGAAGTTATAATAGTCAAAACACAAACTGAAGGAAAAACCCAACAAAGTAAGGGCAAATGCTGATGCTGTAATGATGTCCTAAGAAAAAATACCTCTGTCATATTTCTGTTGAGAAATGGGGTGCCATTTTAGAAAGAAACTATCACAATGTTTGCGTTTATAACATCCTTAAGTATCTCAGAAATACACTACTCATTGGAAATTTTTTAATTTAGAATTGTTCTATTTTAAGCTGTAAGTAGAATAATGTCTTTTAAAAGATAGTGTTTCAAAGTGCAGCACTTAGAAGTTTGGAAATGACAAGATTTAGAGTGATTTAATTCAGCTGTTTCTACATATGTACTGAATGTTAATGGTCACATACTAATTTAATACATGAGAATGAGCTATGTTTCCAGAGGATCCCTGCCTCTCCAAGGAAATGAAGTAGGCGCTCAGTACTTCTTAGAAGCTTTACTATTTACTTATTGCATTTTACCTCCATACTGACTTTTCATTGAATACAACAGCATTAATTCTCTTGGAATACTTCTGTGGTCTTTGTAACTTTAGCATATGGATTCTCATGAACAGCAATTAATATCTCTGTCAGATTTGGAGATTTTGGGGGTTTTGTGTTGGGTTTGGGGTTTTTTTTCTTGTTTCCTAAGAGAGATTTCATGTACAGACTGATCAAGGTTCTTCGAAACTGCCCACTGATGGCAAGAGAAATCTGGGTGCTTTGACCTGATATTTGGGAATATTTAACAAGCTTGTAATATCTCACACGTCAAAACATCCTTGTGATTCATTTCCTTTGTCAACATGCACTCCAAACCTGAATTCAAGCAAGTAACTCAGACATTTCAAAAATAAGTGCTTTGTACATTGGAAATGCACATTGTGTGAAATTACACTGACCTGCAATTTAAGTCATCAGCAAAGGTTAGGTCTTCATAGTGACACAGAGGAGATCCTTATCACTTGAACTAATAGTTTCAGTATCTGTTCCTTCCACAGACTGACCCCCCAGGGAGGCAGGGCAGAGACTTTTCCAGTTGACTTCATATCCATTCGCCATCGGAAAAAAGATGGTCACAGTACTCCTTAAGTCAAAGACAAATTCCCGAAGCAATGGTGCTTGTTACTTTGTTATGAACTCTGCTATTTCAGTTTTTCCTTGCTGTCTTTTCTCATTTTGCTTCTATTCACTTAATCTTTGTTTGTACGTTTATGCTGTCTCTGCCTCCCTCTTTCCAGCCCTCCTTGTCCTCCATGAGGCAACCCCGGCTGCTTTCCTGACCCCTGAACCCACGATGTCTGATGGTGCTTTAGGACCAATTGGAGCCGCCAATATGGGCTGTTTCTCCTGTGCTCCTTGGCAGAACATCTCTGAGGGGGGTGGACATCTTGTGTTCCTTTTCAGGCCCAGAGTGGGCTCTCCAAGGTCCTTCAGGAACAGTGGGTGGCTGGACGATGGAGACTGAAGCATGCCCAAGCATCCATTTGCCTATACACAGTTCATCAGACACAGGATCTGTAAATGGATGCAGCACGCTCACTACAAATGAAATCTTTGGAGAATTTGAGATGCAAATACACCTCTCCTATGGATAGCAAACTGCAGTAGGGCATGTAGGTTGTGGTTGGGTTTGAGTTTTGAGGGGAGCTGTAGGCTGTATATCAAACTTGTTATTCCGATCAGGGTTCTCCTGATGAACTCTGTGGTTTTTGTAGACAGTGAAAATATTCATTTTTCAGACTGAATATGACTGAACTTTAGCTGGAACTTAAAAAAAAAATCAACCTGAGGCAGATATCTTGCAGGGGCAACTCCAGCCCAAACAGCAAAGGTTTAATAAAGCAAAAACAAATTGAGCTCTGTATAGAAAGTGCTGGCAACATTAACTGTAGGTGCCAGTGCTATTTCTGTATATACTATCCCAAGTTTTCATATATACTAGCAAAATGTTGACATTTTCTTTTTTTTATGAAGTACTAGAACAAAACCATGATTCTGCATTTCAAAGAGTTTTGAGATAGTGTGCTTAGCATGACACACATATGCTCTTTATCAACTTTAAAATCCTTTCTCATTTGTTTTAATAGTATTTACTCTGTCCTTTCAATAACTAACATCTTACAAGCGAGGGGCAATAAAAACATGACTCAAACAAACAAGTTAGCTAGCATATTAATGTCTGGTACATACTCACTGAAGTAATACCAGACATTAAAAAAAAAAAAATGAAACCCCACAAAACCCCAAACCCAAACATCTAATTTCCTTCCAAGTTCTAGCAGTAACAGCTCAGAGAAATACATTTCTTATTTGGGATCAATGATAGAGCAGGGTTGGGTGATTCACCTGTATCAAAGAACCCTTAGAAATGCATCTTGCTTCTTCTAGCATCACTATATATGCACTCTAATACACTTACTATAGTATCAGGGTACTGAGCTGCGGCTGTGTTTTTAACACAGGGAGCACCTAAATACTTAAGAAAAGGAGAAACTTGCAATAAATCTAAGTGTTCTCTAACATAATAGCACTGGGAAAACAGGGCTAGACCTCATACACTAACTCCTATGAACAGCCGCAAGAGCAAAGCTGTTTCTGCTTCGAGGAGCTTTCAGTGTAACATTCTTTCTTTCCATTCCAGACTAAAAGGACTATTGCCTAGAGTGAAATGCAACTTGGAACAAAGTTGTGTAAATTTAGAATTTAATCCTGTGCCTTTTCCAATTAACGAGAACATTCCTACAGTAAGATGATCTTAGAAAGAAAACTGAAGCTTTGGGGAAGGGAAGGGTGGAGAAACTAAGTAATATTAGTAGCGATAGAATAATTAACACTTATGGAAGGGATATTTTTTTTCTGTTTCTTCCCTAAATGATGGGTTTCCCAGCTTGATTTTCACCCTCAAATGAAAGCAGAAGCATTCGCTTTAAAATCTGTGGGCTGAATCTCCCTCCTCTTCCTTTTTAATAATGCTTAATGAACATAATACAGTATCTTCGTGTTTGTGTTTCTATCTTATGAAGGAAACCTACTTTAAAACAGCAACTTATACTACTACCCGTGTTTAATGACTAACCGAAACATTTGCCCTTGACATTATCAGCACCGTAATGCTAATTAAGCAAAACAAACAGAAATGAAATGAAACTCAGACAAAGTACTTTTTCTTTATTTTGGGATCTTTATTTTGGGATCAGAGCAGAAGCGCCACTGACAGGAGAAGGAAGCGGGAACTGCAAGGCCGTCCAGCGCACCAACAGTGAAACCCTGAATTATCTGTTAAACCTCCCAGTAACAACTTGTGATTTAAAGGTCACTTCAGAAAAGGAATCAAGGTCAGGCACTGCTAATCCCACATCCGAGGCGGCCTTCCGTTTCTCCAGGTTTCTCGTTTCTCCCCGCAGCGGCGCGTTTCGGCGGCAGCGGGTGGGAACCGGGCTGCGCGGCCCTCGCTGCCCTCCCTGCCACGGCACAGCACGACACTCTCCGCTTCCACTCGTGACGCCGGGCTATAAGCGCGATCCCAGGTCCACCAGGAAGACCGAGCTGGCCCGATCCCCCACGGGGCTGCCGCTCGGGGGCGGCGGGGCGGGGCGACAAGTTCCCCAAACTTTGACCCTGCGGAGCGAACTCGCTCTCGCACCCGACACCGCTACTACACCCAGCCCCGCTCCCGAGCCCGCACGCGGCGCGACAGCTCCCCCCTTTCCCGGCGGAGCTCGGGCCGGGCCCCGCCGCTGTAGCCGCCCGTTAGGGGCGGGCACGGGGAGGAGCGCGTTGGGCCGGGCTGGACCGGGCGGCGCCGGAGGGGCTAGGGGGAGCTCTGCACCTGATACACCGGGGCGGCAGCGCGGCGAAGGAGGCGGGGGGGAGGAAAGCGACGCTGCCTGCCGCCTGCGAAAGCCCGTGCTCGCCGTTAGTCAGCGCTGGTCTCGCTGCTTTTCTCTCCTCCCGCCCCTTCGGCGCGAAGCTGGGCTTTCGCTCCTGTTCCCCTTGGGGCTGGCGGCAGCGCGTCCTCCTTGTCCTCCTCCTCCGTCTTCCCCACGGGCCCTATGGCTTCGTCCGGCAGCGGCATGGAGGAGGTCCGCGTCTCGGTGCTGACCCCGCTGAAGCTCGTGGGGCTGGTGTGCATCTTCCTGGCGCTGTGCCTGGACCTGGGAGCCGTGCTGAGCCCCGCCTGGGTGACGGCGGATCACCAATACTACCTGTCCCTCTGGGAGTCCTGCCGCAAGCCCGGCAACTTGGACAGCTGGCTCTGCGAGTCGACGCTGCACAGCGGTGAGATACGGCTGCCCCGGGTATACCCCGGCACCCCCGCGCTCCACTCCCCTCCGCCGGCGGCATCATGGGCGCGCAGCCCGGCTCCTGCCCCGTCCCTCCGTCAGCCCTTTCTCTCTACCTCGGTCGCCTCCTGCTTCTCCGGGTCTAAGCCCCGCGCACTGAGGCTGACACCCCACCCCGCCCCCATGCCCTGGCTGCCCCTCTAGCATACCCTGAGCCATCTCCTTCACCCTTGTGCCCTCCGGGACTGGGTTCCAGCCCCTTCACGGGGCCAGCCTGACCGCTCCCTTCCACCCCTCTCTGAACCGGAGCAGCGCCCGGGGCCCTGCCCCGCCACCCTCCCGCTACGCCGCCGGACTTCCCGTCTCGTCCGCTGCCGCCCCTGCTCCCCGCCCGGCTACATACGCTGGCAGTCGCCGCCGGGCCGGCACCTTTGTCCTCGCGACCTCCGCAGCCCTCCCCATCCTGAGCTGCTTCGTCCGCTCCCATCCTCCTCCCTGTCCCGGTGCTTCCTCCCGTCCCCCGGCCCGGACTGCGCGGCCCCGATTCCACACCTCCCTGCGCGCAGGTTGGGGCGCGGGCTGTGGCGGTCCCTGTGAACGGCGGGAGCGGAGGGAACCGGGGCTCCGTCCTAGGCTCGTCCCTCCGCCCGCGGGATGGCAAGGGGTGCAGGGGAGGTGTGAGATTGGATGCTGTGAGCTACAGGAGTGACTGGTTCCGTGTCTGCCTTTGATTGCTTTCAGGAAAGAACCCGAGTTTGTGCTAGTTTTGATTTTTTTTTCCGTGTTGTAGTTGTACCCATGCAGTGAGAAGCTGTATGAGAAGGGGGTTCAAGTATTTTGTAATCCCCCATACCCCGAAATCACTAATCTTGGAAAGTTGGGGCTTCCTAAGGCAAACCCGATTGTTATTTTGTCCAGAGCGAGCACGCCTGGAGTCTGGCTGCCTGCATCCCCCTGGGTTCTGCTTGTGTGTTTATGTCTTTCTCTAGCAGGTACTGAGCTTTCCCTCGCCTTTCATACTCCTTTGCCCGTTTGCCGCACTGCCCGTTTTGGTTTCTTGTTGCTCATTTGTTCTTAAGCTTTCTAGGCTTTTGGTCATACATTATTTTCTCTTTTTTTTTTTTTTTTTTTTAAAATCTCATTTCACTGTTGGTCAGAGTACTTAAAAAACGGGTTGTGGTGATATAAACAAGCTGCCTGTTGAATAATTTTCAGCAAATTCTTTTGTAGTAACATGATTGTTTCGGTTTGCATGGGTTGTTT
This sequence comes from Psittacus erithacus, assembly GCA_009867235.2. Taxonomy (NCBI): domain Eukaryota; kingdom Metazoa; phylum Chordata; class Aves; order Psittaciformes; family Psittacidae; genus Psittacus; species Psittacus erithacus. Next base: position 33,830 of record WYDI02015888.1, on the reverse strand, counting down.
TATTTACTTTATGCGTGATAGCAACTTTGGAGTCCCAGTAGAAACAAAGACAAATGAAGCCAACCTCCTCCTCTCCACCCCCTTCCCGTTTTCATCCCCATCCCTTTCTCCCCACACACACACTGGCATTGCTAATTCATCCATTTGGATCACTGTGCTCTCCGGTGGGTAAATCATACAGGGACAAGATGTTTGGGGGAAACAAACAAAAGCAAGGGGCTTACTGTGTATTCTAGATGGTTTCCTTTTTCCTCGCATCTCTGTAATCTTTGTGTAGGTTCTGGGAGATAAGCGATCTCTGCCTGAGTAGGAATTGCACAGGTTCCTTTGCTGCTGTGCTCTTTTTTTTTTTCTCCTCCTGTCGTTGTGCGGAGTAATATTTGAGGGTTTGAACTTGTTTGGGTTTTTGTTCCAAATCACATAATGCCAAAAGAAATTGTAAAGAAATGTAATTTTCAATCAGTTAGCAGGGTATCTACACAAACTTCAGAGAGCTTTCTTTTCCTTCCCCTGTATAAATGGAAATTTATGTAGGAATGTCAGCTTCTATGTGTCTCCTTAGCAACGTGAATCCTTTGTCCCTTCTCCCTGTCTCCTGAAATAGTATCCCCTTGATTGCAGAAAGACTTTTCAGATGGCTTGAATGAGAACCTGCTTCAAATCCTGCCCCTCCTTCCCAGTTTTGCACACATTTTGTTGGGTTCCCCCATCAGTCCATCTCCCTGCCACGCATGCATATGTACACACACACATGCACAGAAGTGGGACATTAAGACAGTGGTACAGCTTATGAAACAGCATAAAAGGACTCTAATCTCTTTTGTTGCTTTATTGGTCACCTGTCTTTTATGGGAAAGTGGAAGATGTATGTGTGAGGATGGACAGGAATGAAATGTAATTTAGTTACATGTCATGTGTTGAAAATATGTTCTCTCCTGGAGCTTCTGTCCTGTGCAAAAATTCCTGCCTGTCCAGTTTTATTCAAGTTCCTTGTATGAGCTTTACTCGTTTTCCTCAGATACTTTCTAGTCTGATCAAGCTAGATTTCACAAGCTGCTGGGTAAGAAGCGAATCGTTGTTTTATTTGAGGTGACTGGAATAAACCTTTCACTTTCCTTATATTTGGCACACAGTGCTGCACTCTGAGGAGACCTGGAATATGAGAAACTGTACAGTTCTCGCTCTGCCTTCTGCTAGTGTGTTAAAATTTCCATTAAAGTCAGCAGGAGGGCTCCCAGTAAGTTCACCAAGTTGGACTGGGCTCATCTTTTGAGACCATTTTTTGTGCTTGCCTTAATATTTTAAGTGCACTTTCCTCCTACACTGAGAATCTAGGAAGCAGTATATTTTGGAGGTAGTGGGGAGCTCCCACAGGGAAAGCTCTTTAGCTTGATACCGGTGCAAAGAGCTTTGTAGCTAGCTAGCTGTGAAAAGCAGTAGTACGCACAGGAAAAAGGCATCTTCAGCTGTGGTCTTAAAGAGATTTACTTCATCATCTCTTGAAGGAGAGCATCTCAAGTGGCACCATCAAGGGCAAGCTCACACTAGAAGCTGTTAAAGCATGTTCAAGGTTTAATTAAAAACTTTTGTTGTAATTAAATTTAGGACCCCTGACTGCTATCTAAAGGGCAGTGTAGTGATGGAGAGAAGAAGGAGCTGTACAGACCATGATTACATTGGCTGCTATAGCAGGAAATAATCCCTTGTTTTTCCTTGAGTGTTGCTGGCGCTTGGAGTATGTGTTTGTGCATTCATTCATTCACTGTTTTGAGAGCCTTTTTTATAGCTTGCAAGCAGTCCCTTGCTCTCATATACTACTGGCAAAGTTGTGCAAGTACTTCATAATACTGATGGTTCAAGTATGTAAAATAGCAAATTTTTTAGAAATCTGAATATTGTAAAATATTTCATCTTAATTTGCTTTTGTTCTTTTTGGGTCTTTAGGGTCTAGGTGAATCATCTGTTCAATTCACAGAACGGTATTCTTGCATATCCCTCATCTCTCTTCCCTTGACGAAATTAAAAAATTCTCACTAATAGCAACATAAGGAGGAGCTGAAAAAACTGAAACATACAGGGTTTGCAGTGTTCCTTTGGTGTCTTTGAAGAAAATTCTCTTTTTTTTTTTACCTCATTTGAAGTGGATTATGTCTAATTTGTGATGGTTCACTTACGGATTTATCAAGAGTTAAGAATTATGTATGAATATTTATTTCTATTACAGCATCTGCCTAAAATTAAGTGCATCTTTTGTACAACTGTCTGATGTGTCTGTACCTGTGCACACAGTTGTCGTCTTCCTGCAGAATTAATTACAGTAAATTTGAATTTGTGCAATAGACTGCAGTCATTATAGTTCACCTAATGTTATAGCCACATAATCAAAGATACACAAATATGATGTGAAAGACATTAATTATTCCATAGAATCTGATTTATGGGTACACATTGTGTATTTTGTCTTCAGTACACATATTTCAGTGCACATTATTTTCACAGAAAATAATGGCTCCTTTGCAGCATTTCAGTTTATTGTGAAAACAGCTTACATAAGTTTGAATGGATTTTGTTCCAATTAGCTGCATTCATTCTGGTGGACAGGGATATGTGACTTTGTTATTTCACAACCTGTATATCTGTTTATGAAACATTCAGGGTTTTTTTAAACATTCAGGGTTCTGTCTAAGAACTGTCCATCAATGTTTGGAAAACAAAACATTCTTAAGGAAATACATGCAACAAGGCCTCTGGGCATGTTTAAACTTAGTGGTGAGCAAACCACTAAGCTCAACTTACAACACAGTGCAGTAAAACAGCTTGTGTCTGGTTTTATGCGTATAGTTGTGATATAATTTGTTCTTAAAAAAAAAACCAAACATCAGCGGCTATTCATTCAGTAGCACTCCAAGGGGTTTAACCTTAATTGTACATTAGATGCAGATATCTGAATTGACATGGGTCAGTAGTCTTGGATGATATCTGCTTGTTTTGAATTTAAGGAGTTGTTCCAAGGGGAAATTGCTAGCTCAAAAGCAGCTTCCTCATTAGAAAATCTGGACCATTGCTCAGCGTTGATGTTGACACATATTTGTAAAAAGCTCAGCAAGGCTGATAGTTTGCTATAAAATAAGAACAAACGTAATTTTACTAAGTCTCAAGAAAGTGGTTCATGCAATGTAAGGAGAAATTAATTAAACATTCCTTCTGGTTTTGAAAGCTGTAGTCTGTCATTTTGCATATTACTGTCTTTAATAATCATCCTCAGTGCTTCGTCTGAAGGTGGATATAAAATCAAAAGCTGTATGACTTCAAACTTGGCATCTAAGACCCTGAGCAAGCTGATCTAACTTTGAAGTTGAGTATGACTTGGAGACTGGCCTGGCTTTTGGTGGGGAGCTGGACTAGAATGACCTCTGGAGGTTCTTCCCAACCTAAATTACTTTCTGATTCTGTGATGACTGATAATCCGTTTATGCCCAATGTCTACCTGGTTCCTTCAGTGTGTTCAGAATGCCTTGAATTTGTTGACTACCCCTCACAGTAGCCCTAGATATAATGTGTTTAGATATGCTCCCTCTTTTACAAATGGAGCACTTATTTTAGCCTCAGACTTCCCAAGCCCTGTGGGAGAAGCAGATCTAAAAGTCCTGTTTAGTAGTCTGGACTTTGCAGTGTGATGGAGGCTACCATTTCAGCCACTGTTCTCCAGTTAGCTAAGAGACATGGTTACAGCACATTTGAGTGTAATTCATGAAGTTTGTATGTGTTTATTTGGTCAGGTCAAGAACACCACAGTTTATCAGTGATAATACTGCTAAAAAACCCCAAACCTAACCCCATAAGAACAAGCAACAGAAAGAAGACTTATAGCTTTAATGGGTTATTGTTTCTGCTGTGTTCAATTTTAAAATCAGTAATGTATCCTGTTGCTTTAAGTCTTGTTTATTAAATAAAGAAGTTTTGCACCAGTAAGTTAAAAGATGTTCCTTGTGTTAGCAATAATATGGTGGTTTAAATATTTGATGAGATTTTATACTTAGAATCGCGTAGAAAGTAACCTCGTCTCTGCTACTGATTTATGGCCAAAGATGACCACACAAGATTCAAGGTAGAAAGCAGGAGTTGGAATAAAGCCTATGCAGCTGTATTGCTTTAATTGCTTCAAGTGTTTTCACTTGTTCCAATTCTGCGATATAAAGGCCATGGTTTTGATGGGAAGTACTCCTGGCACTCTTTTAAATGCTAATTGTTTTTTGCAAGGAACAATGGTATGAGGTATGAAAATTGCAAAAGATTACCAATTTGCTTGAAGAACATCAGTAACTGTGGGAAATAATTGCATTCCTGCTCCAACCTGAAGTATACTTTTTCCTTCAGATTACTAAGATGTAGTAATATATACAGAAGAGGTCAAAAAAGGTGAGCTTTCTTGAAAAGCTGGTATAACACATCTCCCACACTTCTCTCTTAATGACACAATTCTGAGATTTCCAGGTTTTTGTGAGGTTCTTGGAGTTGTAGATGTGTGTATTTTTTATTTTTTTTTATTGAATGAGTGGATATCCAATAATTAAAATGGCATAGTAGTGAGCTAATCTCAGAAGAATGCTGTGTATCCAATGGAAGAAATGCCTGAGTACATGCTGTACTATTCTGTGAATGAATTATAGATTACATGGTTTTCTGTAATGCTGTGCTTGTCTTGAAGTCCTTTGTTGGCAAAATGATGTGCAAGGCATGCTGCCTTTAAATAATAAAGATTTATATAATGGCACCAATTAACTCTTTATTTGAGGATGAACGACATTTAAAGGACTTTACTCCATGATTTTAGAAATAAAAGCAGGCCATGGCTCGAAGAGCAGATATACGCCACACCCCATTTCCCCTCCAAGTGTATATATTTTGTATAAATAAGGCATCTAAGCTTTTAATCTTCAGGAGAGGTGTGTGTCAGTGGGCAGATGAGTAAGCACCTGCTGTGTCCCAAGTTGCTCATACATCTGTAACACCCCCCCAGGCATTAGACTGTCTTGTTGTCTTGCAATATCCATCTCCTTTGCACAATAGCAGAGTTGCTTACCATATTTTTATTGCTTTTGTTGTTCAGTCTGATCTTCTGTACAGATGGGAGATAAAACTTGCAGCAATGTCAAAGCACACAGGAAGTCGGAGTCCAGCAGTCTCAGGGTCAGACATGGTCTGATGAGCATGGCAGCTGTAAAAGAGGCGTCAAGCAGGTGATGCCTGGTGTTTTTGCAGAGCTGCTGTAGAGACCACCCTGAGAAACTGAGAGTATTTCTGCTTGTGTGCTGTTCACTTCTCTGGGAATCAAGCTATGCCCTGCGTGCTCAGTGTCATCTTTGGGTGGGAAGCAGGGAAAGTCCTCTTGCCACTGAAAGGTGAGCAGAGACTGCCTAATTATTCCCCTGACTTAGCAAGTGCCTCCTTCCCAGGCTAAGGAGGGTAGGTAGTAGAGCACCTACTGCCCAGAGCATCCTGTCAGCAGGCTGTTACCTACCCTGGAACAGATCCAGCATCTTCTCTGGTGGAGGTTTTCTTCCTGTGGAGAAAAGGAAAGCCATAGGAGGAACCCAGGCAAGAGGGACTTTATAGCTGACTGGTAAAGGCTTTGTCCCTCAAAGGTGCGAGAGCCCTGAGTTTGGGCTGGCTTACAGTAATGTTCAACTTTTTTGTGTGTCAGTACATAAACAGCCCCATGAAGTTAGAAGGGACCAGTTAGGTAAGGGATGCTTCAAGACTCAGATTTGGATTCCCTTGTACCTATTTTTTCACAGACCTCACAGATCTCATGCCTCTGTTTTTCCATCTTGAGTCTAGTAGGCAGAAGAGGAGGGCAGTTCAGTCTCTCCTAGCGGTTAAGAAATTATTCTGGGAACTGGGAGCAAAGTTTTGAGTCTGGAGCTGGGAAGCAAAGACCTTGCGGTTTCTGAGAAGTCCTCTAGCCACGGTATGTTGCTTCTAAGGAAGAGCTGTGTGCCTTTCCTCTTTCCTTAGTCAGCTGTGGTCATTGGCATTCTGCATCTCGGCAAGACATGGGTATACCTGGGTTTGCACCCGTTAGCTGTTTCTTGGACACGTCTCTGTGCTTGTTCTCCTTTTCTTTGGCTCTAAATGACTCTCCACATGTTATCAGGATCACTAAATCATCCTACAAAGTGTCTTGTACAGTAAGTGGAAAGTGACTGATGCCTTATGTGGAGCCTCTGAATAATCCACAGCAGGGAATTAGGAATTTTGATGCTGAGCATAAAATGCTCAATTTTCTGTCTGGGAGTTGTCAAAATTCTAGTGAATTTGAGCTATGAGACAGCCTCGCTCTTAAACCCACTTGTTTTGTTCAAGACCTGGGTTATCAAGGGCTTTGTCCCATGTGCTGCTGTGTGTGGATGAAGGCTGATTTCTCAGGGACTAGCTCAGTACATAAATCTGGTGAAGAAGCAGAAAATAGTTATGTCTCTTCCATGAACAGCTTCTTTTTAACATATCTGTGACCTCATGTATTTTGTGTGTTCAAATTCATGGCTTTCAGAAGAATGCTTTGGTGTAGAGTGTTTGAGTTCTGTCTTAAGGAAATTATGCATGCAACCACAGCTGGCTGGTTCCCACAGCTCTGGCAGCACTTTTTAAGTGTCTGAGTGACTTGAGGATGCACTTTAGAAAAATCTTATTCTCAATCCAAAAATGTATGTCTGTGCAGCAGCAGTAATAAGCATACTATTCAAACTGACAACGTGCAGGCAATATTTAGTGTGATTTTTGTATAAAGGCGGACTGGGGAAAACTGGCTAGAGCAACTTACTGGATGTTTGGTATGGATTCTGCCAGAAAGTGCTTCTCTGTGCAGTGTGCAGAAGCACATGCTATGGAGTCTCAAAGGCTCTTGTGATGCTGGCTGTACAAAAGTGGAGGAGTATGCACTGAGTAACTTAGGGACACCAGGTTTCACAGCTTTAGCCTGTATCTCCTTCATCCAGAGCAGAATCCATCTGAGCAGCTCCTTAAAACCCATCATTGTGGCTCAGGTGAGGTTCCAAAGGACTGACTTTTCTGTGGAATAATTGTATGTGAGAACTTAATGGCCACTGCAGTACTCACTTTACCTCAGTATGTCCACTGAGTTCAGTAGAGCTTAGTTTTCCAGAGAAGTCTGCTCATCTGATCCTGCTGAAGAAAGAGGACAACTTACTGATGGTATGACAAATGTGCTTTCAGAAACTAGATTCTACTTTTGTGTTTTTATATAATCACTACACTTTCTAAACTTTTGTTGACTATTTGATGACTAAGTTGATGTGTGTTTATAAACTTAGTAATAGTTTTTAATATGAAGCAATTAGGAATATCTCTAGCTATCTTATTTATCTTAGTTGATTGTTATGACATTCAGTGGGTTATATTTAATTCCTTATGCGTGGGTGCCTCAACTTTCTATGCTGTACTTGACACGTTCTTTCAAATTCATTATTCTTGAATTTAAATGCTATAATTTCTAAGAATATTTATTGGCTGAGGGCAGGTACGTGATAAGTGAAAGCTTTGCAATGAATCAGAGAAACTTAACTAAGAGTGTGTTGTGTTTTGTTTCTTACCAAGGTTTTGTTTTGTGCTAGAAGAAGCTCAGTCATTGCCTTCATCATGTAACAGCTGCATGCATTTTTGACTTCAGCCTCTATGAGGCGAGGACTTGGTGGAGAATCATTTTATGAAAGAAAGGAATACTTGATTGTTTCCTAAGAGATTAATTCTGTTCACTTGCATTATCTGAAAGAGCCCTATACACAAATGTTTTGCATATTCCCCAGTATGTTTTAATGTCCATTATTTCTTTTACTGTAGAGTACCACATATATGAAATACGTAATTTTGGGGGAACTCACTAGAAACATGAAATCTATGACAATGCTAGCCTTTTGCATTATTTTTTCTTGTGTTAAAAAAAAAAAATCTAGTTATTAAAATAAGTATTTCAGAACTTTGTGGTGTTTTCTCCTTCTGTTATGACTTTTCCTGATTTTATCCTAGTACAGAAGCATTATTTTGCCTAAGAAACAGAACAGATAGAGCTGGTCTTAATTAAAAATTAATATAAAGCTTAAAGCCTTAAGTCATTTCATTTGGGGGGAAGAAGGGAAGAGGGTCACACATTTCAATGTGCAATTAATGCTGTGCTTCCATGTCATTAAGAAACAGGCAGAATTTCCAAAGAGCTATCAGACCAAGCTGTCCTTACAAAAAGGCACTGACTTATGTATGAGAAATTAACTGAACAGAAACAATATCACCATGGTTTGTGGGTCTGGTTTTTTAACCAAAGATGGTAATTCTAATAAATTTTACACCATATATGTTTTGAAAATGTGTTAAGTATCTAGGTTCATGTTTGTATTTATTTCCAAATATCAAAATCCACATCTCTAAACTAACAGGCAGATTGTTACAGTAACACTATCATCACTGTCAGAATAGCAATATATATTTCCCATGGTTATAGACCTTGTGATGCTTCTCGTGTGGTACAAAAACATTTGGATTTTCAGACCTAGAAATAGTATACAGTAAGTGAGGCTTCCCTTAAGAAATCTTTCTCTAGTTAACAATTGTCAAAAATGTGTTCATTTGAGTTGTTTGGATGAGATAGGTGGCATCGTCAGTGTAATTCTTAACATCTTGCTGAAATGACAGAACACTGAAAAAAGCTAAAGTTAAGCTTTCTGTTGACTCTACAGTTATAAATCAACATAGCAACTTAATTTGCGCATGATTGAGATGACAGTGATTTTTAAAATCTAAAACTATATTGTGGGAGTGCTTACACAAGAAGTGTTAATTTTTACCATTTTTCTTAGTGGATGTGTAGTGTAAATAAACTTTAGTGATGTGCAGTAAAAAGTACTGACATGCATTCCTAAAGTGTACCCAAATTGTGTTTTGAATCCAAGAAACTAATAATTATTGTCTACAAGGTCCTGTTTTGCTATTGTTTATGCATGTTTCTATCTCTGTGAGAACAAGCAGTCTCACCAAACTGCTGAGCCTCCTGAATTGAGTATAGTGTCTTATTTGCAAGATTGGTGCATGCCTAGAAATGGTGCAAGCATATTTTGGATACTCTAAAGTAGGTTTATGGTGTTTATGTTCTGTGTACTAGTAACATAATGTAATAGAGCAATCTGCTGTTCGAATTTTGATGCTGTGTGTTATAAATCATTCTGGGGTAGTCTGAGGAACACTACAGATTTTTATTGTAGAAAACTGCGCTTGCTCTGTGTGGTTATATTGTTGTAGGTATCTAACTTAACAGGGTGTTCTTCCTTTCAGGAGTAGTGATTCCATTTTCTTTCAATGTTTCCTTTCTTTTGGATAAAGTCTAGTGACCTGGAGTTTTTCCTCAAAAAGTAATTGCTGTTAAGTAGAAGGCTCATGCAGAAGATGCTGCTTCCTTAATCCAACATAAGCTTTATTTTGTGACCAGATCAAATGACTTCAGAACTGAAAGTTAAGGTTTTTGTAAGATGACAAGGAGATTTACACATGTAGCTTCCATGGTAGGCAATAAGGGAAAATTCAGTCCAGTATGCTTTGTGCACTAACATCTTACCTTCGTGATATTCCTTAACCAGAATCCCTCTCGACTGCAGCTCAAGGCAAAGGCTGGTAGTACTGTATGCTCCTGCGAATGGAGGCTGGAGCCAAAATAGGGAGGCAATTCCAGACATTGCAGCTCAGAGCACAATGTTCAATACTTGATCCTCAGCTAGTAGTGAGGAACATTAGGAGCCTTGGTTTTGTCCTACTGTCAACATCACTCAGTAGGTTCTCTTACTCAATAAATTAATTTTGTTTAAGTCAGTTCTTTTTCAGTTGGGAGTGTAGGTGTCTCCCAATACTCATTTGTCCTTTTCCCTCCCACATCAGTACTATAGCGAGGTAGTTTGTTTATTTTCTAACCTTTCCAAAATCCATAGATACTTGTCCTGAAAGCGAAACTATATTCTAACCTCACGCTTATATCATTTTTACCTTTGTTATTTTCATTTTTTGGTGGTCTTGCCAATGTGTTTTTGGAAAGCGGTAGGATACTCAGCTTTTTTCCATTTAGCTGCTGCTCCAGTGTTGCACACCTTCTGTTTGTATTGGACTTCGGCATCTGATCAATGTGAAGATAACATTTAATATTTTATTATTTATAATGGCTTCCAAAAATCTTAGTTTCTGAGTTTTCCTGTCTGACATTTTAATTCATTTCATCAATTTGGTATGGCTTTTAACTTTGGGGCAATATGGATTTATGAGTCTAGTCTTTGTATCTATGTAATTTTCTAGTTCAAGGGTGCCTTTCATGTTGTTCCAGAGCAGTCCATTCTGTTCATTTATTTCTGCATTTTATACCTGTAATGCAGGAAGAATACTTTCTAAATCATCAGTGCACTAACCACTTGATGTTTCTGAAGGATCATGTCAGCCTTAAAAGCCACTTTTCATAACATTCCTATCCATAACTAAAATCACATTTTTATCTCAATAATAGTAAAGCAGTAAGGGGACACAGCAAACTGATGTTAAAGATTACATTGCTGATGGTAGAGGAACAAGAGATTGTTCCCAGCCTTGAGTTTTGGGAGTAAAATAGCTTCGAAGGTTGAGTACTTTTTTAAGTATTAGTAAACAACGTCTGGATGTCTAAAAAGAATGAAAATAAACGTGTACTTGCACAAAGCCACCTTTAAAATAACTTTCTTTTTGAGCAATGCTTTTATAGCTTTTCTGTTCACTTCTTTAATCTCCTTCATCCTTTTTCATATAATATGTGAAGGCTCTTTGGTGATAATAGCTGCCAGCCTTCCATTCCCAAGCCTAACAGCTGGACTGTCAGTATCTTCAGCAGATTAGATCCTGCTTGAAACTGGATGTACTGTTTTTTAAAACACTGACTTTTGCTCTTTTCCAAAAGAGGTTGTGGATTTCTGTTGTTTTTCTTTTAGTAACCTCACTATCTCTAAATTTATTTTGGAAGTAATTAATCTCTTCTTGGAACTGTGTCATGCCTCTGAACATTTTATTCTGAATATTGTATGAGTGCTAGTATGTTCAAAGTAATGAGAGATGCATTGGATCCATAGGTCCTCTTTCCAAAAGCGGATTTTAGATCATCTTCCTTGTACTAATAAATAGGAGTGATCTGATTGTTTTTCTTGATGGCTGTTATTGGAGGAAGAAAAGATCTTACATCGTCTTCAGCAGAGAGAGGCAGCACAAAGCCCATGCCTTTCTAAAATGCTACAGAAGTTCTTGAGTTAGATCATCAGCTTGCAAATGGATTTTTCATTTGTGTGATATAAGACTGCAAGGATGTTGTTTATAACTGCATTCATTATGTATCAAAATAATTAGAAAATACACTGGGCCAAATCCAGAAGCTGATTTTGGGGAAAGAAAAGAAAAAATGTACATCTAATGCTTGCTAACCCCTCCTCGCCCCCCCTCCTTTTTTTTTGTGTGTGTGGAGGGCTTTTTTTTATTCCTTTAAGCACGTCCTTCGTACACCTTAGTCTTGTTAGTCATATTATGTGGCTTCCCAATTCCAAGTGTGTATGATGAGCCTTCCTATGTCATCTTAATCAGCTCAAGTAGAGGTTTGACTTTCACTGTCTTATGTGAGGTTACTGCAGACTGGGGGCTGGCTGACTGTGACCCAGCCTCAATTTCTCATTCTAAATTGGACAAAAACCAGAGGACCAAATTATTCAGTTTTATTGGAGCCAAAATCCCAAAGAGGCCGACTAAGCCTTAGAAAAAGTGTGGGAGGTTGTAGCATTCTTCTCCTGAGTTGCATCTGTTGTATAAAGGTGTTTCACTAATTAGGAGAAAAGAAATCTGAAGCACAATTTTTTGTTTACTCAAGCCCTGATGCAGCCTCTTGTGTTCCTTATATTCTGCTGCTTCTATCTGACCTATGAACTTGTTTTACTGAAACTGTATTATTGTTTTCCTCTCTTTTTTCCCCCTAGACTGGCAGATAGCTACTCTTGCTTTGCTGCTGGGTGGTGCTGCCATTATTCTTATAGCTTTCCTGGTTGGGTTGATCTCTATCTGCGTGGGATCTCGAAGGCGGTTCTACAGACCAGTTGCAGTCATGCTCTTTGCTGCAGGTAAGCAGATTACCAGCAACATTATGAGAGCAGCTTCACTTTGGTGAAGGAAGACATGCCTTGTTCTGCATACTAATTCAGAGGCATTTGGTTTATTTCTGTTAACTCCAGTGAGGTTTTTCAGGATACCAGTTCTGCACAGCATTAATCATATTTGCAGTTGCACTATTATTAGTTCATAAGAAATTATTTATTTGTGTTATATTTATTACTTTGTGAAGTACGTGCAGCAGGGGATATAAAGGATAAATCTCAAAGTACCATTTTTAATCTGTGACTTTGCGCTGCTTGATGGCCTCATTTTTATTCTTCACACAAAGCCATTTCTGTTATTTGAATGTTCTTCCTTTTACAATTTTAAAATGGGAAAATTAATTCCCAGATGTGAACTCTTGAAGCCCTGTGTGTGAAAATAAATAGGATTTTGTTGCAAGGTGTTTATGTATGCCCCTGTGCAACGAGGAATTAATTTCAGTGTGTCAACTTGCTTATTTAGTTATCAATTTAACAAGCTGTCTTAGTGTAGTCCCTGATTCATTTTGAAAACATGAAAATGGAACAGTTTATATAAACTATCACAAAATCTTAAGGGAGACCTATAAATCTGAACTGTCTGTAAGACTGCTCCAGTGAGGTGTAATTACAATATCAAATCATCTCCTTTTATACATGCTGGTGTTTTGGGGCTTGGTCAGCACGAATGTTTCTTTCTCATGAGATTCTCCAAACATAGTTTGCCTTCATCCTGTCACTCATATCTGTGTTGGAGCCAGCAGCTTAAGCCCCTTCTGTTAGCCCATAATGAAGAGGATGACAGAACCTAGTCTTCGGGATGTATTATAAAAAGCCACTTGCAAGAATACGGAAAGATAAGACAGCAGATTTTGCAGGGTATTTGGGAATGAAACGAAGCCTTGAGGAAGGCTCCTGCTGCCCCCTGCTGATAACGTTACCTTGGTTGAGCCACAATGCTTCAACATGCACTTTTATTTGCTCTGGAGATATTGATAAGTTATATTTCATTTGCTTTAAGGAAATGCATGTAACCTAGGATCAGATTTCCTGAGTGGAATTATTATCTTTTTGTTCTATGTGTCACTTTGCTTGCTTGGTTGAAGGAATAAAGGAACTAGTGCTATTGTTTTAAAATTTAGTATTAATTCTGAGATTCCAAAGCACGTTGGCCAGTTAACTTTGAAGGAAGTGGGACTATTAAATTTCTCTAGTGGTTTTTTATTTGGCTTTTGACTTAATTTCTCATAATACTGTGTAGTAACTTAGCAATTATTCAGCCATACACTGCCTCTCTTGCCATGTTGCTCATTGAGTATATGCTTAAGTTTGTACTATTAAAAAAAAGCAAAAACAACTTTCCTCAACAAAAAAATTCCCCAAATCCCACTGTTTATGTTGAAGATTAATCTCTTCTCCTCTGCATAAATTAGTTCTAGTCTTTACTACAAAAGATTGGGGGTAGAGGGGATTAATGCTTACTTGCATCATACAGGAGAATACACTGCTGCTTTAGCTTATGAGTGGTGTTCACCTCTTTCCTTTGCTTGTGTGCATGTGTTATGTGCATACACAATTTAAATAGCTGTGACCTGAAGCATATAAGAAGAGAGATGATGAGACCAAGGCAGCCTGCTCCATTCTACTTCATTATCTGGCAGATGTGAAGAGAATCCTTTTGGGATTTGACGCTGAAATTGTTACTGTCATTTCCTACAGATTTTATCGTTGATGTCAGCTATTTTTAGATGTGAATATGGACTGATATCTTGAAAGAATCGTGAAGAGAATCCCCTACTGAAGAGAGAAAAGTTAAGATTGCAGCACAGTAGCTTTTGTGCCTTATGCAACCATCCATGGATTCAAACCTTCACCTGGATTTCACAGAAGATCTTTGAGGATATACCCTGCCCTGACCTGTGGGTCTACTTACAAGACCAAGTGTTCTGTATGACTCTGGTTAGGAGTCTGACAGCTGCCTCTGGAAGAAGGACATGGGATGAATTGCCCAGAGACATTTAATGGTCTTTGTGGGTGTCAGGTAGAAAACGTCACTGTGTGGGAGAAGGGACAAAATGTAAAAGTATTTTCCAGGTACTTTAGAATCCAAACAGTTGGCTCCAGGCATTTTTTCTTCTAGCTTTGATTTTTTTAACTTTTTTTTTCCCTCAGCTTCAGGTTTCAGGTAGCAACTCTGTAGGCGAGGAAGAAGATTGACTGGAATGGAAGAGATGAGAAAGCAAAGGGGCAAAAAAGAAATTCAACCTAGACACTGAGAATAAACTAGCAAGAGATCAACAGACATGAATGTGTTTAAAATACATACTTTCATCTCTGTGTAATGGAAAGAGGAACAGGAATAACTCAGCTGATGGAAAAATGTGGAGCATACAGAGAGGCAGGTGCAGGACACCTTGCGTGGAGTCACCTTTTCTTATACAGCTCTTCCCAGCATTTTTGGTCCAGTAGAGGTCACTAGGTTATGTACTTGCTGGAGTATCTTGGTGGTTTATGAACCAAACTGGCCCTGAAAGCTGCATCTGCAAAGTACAAGTTCATAAACTTGCCAGTGGAGGAGTCTCATGATACAGTTACCAGATAACTGAGTGCCAACCAAGTCTTAATTTCGGGATAGAAAGGGAAAGTTTAGTTGTTGAAAGTCCATAAAAGCAAACAAAAAGAAGTATTGAAAAGATATTTTTTTTTTTTGCCTTCTGGGTCTATATATTAACAGTTTTAACAATGTTCATAAGAATAACTTTTTGAAATTAGTATGCTTTTGAGACATTTCACAGGATGTTTTTACATGTAAGCTAGGGAAGCAGTGTCTAAGTGAAAGTATTGTAGATGAGAGTGAAAAGATGACAACAGTTAATATTTGGAGAATATTTAGAGGATGTATCTTTTTCTTCTGACAGAGAGTCAGAGCGCAGTCTGGCTGGATTGCTTCCTGAGTTCTGTTTTGATAGTGATGTGGAAGATAGAATAAGTCTGCTTGTCAAATTTTACAATGTAAGTAGAAAAAAACGCAGATACATTTGAGGACAGAATTTGATTCTGAGAAATTGATGGAATGGTCTCAAAAAGTCAGACTGTAGTACAGGTTCCTAGAGGGTGGCAAGAAGTGTCAAAGCATCAAAGAAATATTGTTAGGAAAGAGATTTTTTTAGGTCATGAGGGCCAACCTTCTTGTTGAGGCAGGAAGGCCACTAACACTGGGTCAAGTCAACTGCAGCTTTGTCTGGACACGTCTTGAAGAACTCCAAGGATGAAGATTCCACAACTTCTCCAAGCACGTTGTTACCTACTGCCATGTTACCCACCTTATGATACATTTCCTAATGTCCATCCTGAATGTCTGAAACTCAGATATGTGTCCACTGCCATTATCTTGGGTTGCCATTTGGGTGCCATTATCTTTGGTCACTACAAAGAGTGGTCTTTGGTTGAGTTTTTTTCTATCATTGTTGCAGCTACATTTTCAGGTAACTGTAGGCTGGTTTGAAATTACTCCTTAGCTGCCTCTTCATGAGTCTAAATAAACATAGCTCTCTCATCCTTTTCTTAAGAATGGTGTGCTGCAGGATTCTGATTATCTTGGCAGCCCTCTGGACCCTTGTCCTTTGGTTGGTGAAGCCATGTTCACTTGTGATGACCACTTCGTTCTGCATCTGCTTGGAGGTGGACTCCAAGATGATGCACTCCATAATGATTCCAGGGATTGAGTTGAGGCTTCCCATCTTACAATTCTGTGGATTTTTCACTTCTAGCTTTTTTAAAGATGGTCACAACAGTCATCTGCATATTTCCTGATCACTGTGATTTTTCATAGATGATAGAGGGCTCATGATGACATTTGTTAGCCAACTCTTTCCATCACCCTTGGGTCAATCCCATCTGCTCCCATTGATACGGATGCAACTCTTAAGTTATCCCTAAGTAGTTCCTGCACTGCTGATCTGCTGACACCCTCCCAAACCTTGTCACTTTCACTTAGAAGTCTTGGAGAAGCCATCACAATACATTGTCACTAGACTGGCTTTCCTGTCCATCATTGTGTGAATATGTTTGCTGAACTTCATTTTGCAACTAATGCACCCATAGAAATTCTTCCTTATTACCCGTCTTGCCATTTCCTAGCTTAATGTGAGCTCCAGATGGGCTTCAGCCTTCCTGAGTTTTATCTAAGTATCAAGACAGTATTTTTATACTCCTGTCATTGTCTGTCCTTGTCTTCTGCTTGTGTGTGTCCCTTTCTTACACATTCATTGAGAAGCTGTTTGTTGCCTTCTGCTGAAAGTCCTGGTCATCTGTGTAGTGGAGTGGACTGTGCTTGAGCTAGCAGTATTTTAAAAATCAGCACAGACCCCCTTTCTCTTCATGCTGCTTCCCAATTAATTGCACAGGTTGTATTAAATACAAACAACTTCTTAGAAAGCAATTGTGTATGTATTTATCTTTGAAACTGCAACACTCATTGGTTATTAGTGAAGTGCTTTACCATTGTGAATGAACAGGAGGAGTGGTATAGGCAGCAGAAATACTTAGCAGAACTTACTAGGCAGCATCACCATTTTCACAAATATAGACCAATCAGAAAGGGCACAGCATAAGTTTATTTTTGGCAGCAAAACTGTTTTAGTCAAACATTTGGAGAGAAAAAAGATGGCTGAAATTAAATTTTGCTAGTTTTATAGCATTTGTTGTAATTTCTGGGTGTTTAACATGGTAAATGTATATAATTGCATGTATTTAATGTAAGTGGAATAAAACTAGTATTTCTGTTCCTGTACAGTTGTCTTGTAATCATCATATTGCTAATAATGAAAATTGGTCTAAACTTGAAGTAAATAGCCTGGTTTGAGATGACTGGTGTTTTTTTGAATAGCATTTTGAAGTGGAATTTTTTTAAGATTTCTTTTGCAGCCTTTTTTTCTATGGGAAAAGGCTAGTGCTTCTGAAGAAAGGTATTTGGCAGACTTCCCATAAGCAGGTCAACATAACATGGAATGTCTTTAAATTCATCAGAAACAGATCAGTAGTTGCGAGCATTGTTTTTAATGTCTTTTGGGGCCCTACTGGTCATTTTGTAACTTCAGTAACTTGTTTCTAGCCTTCACAGTTTTCTTCCCGCTCATTCTAAAAGGAGAAACAGTGACAGGAGGCAAAAATAGTGCAAAGTGATAACAGTGTTATGCAGCATGGCTGTCTGCTGTCTCCGCTGGCCAGTTGCTGCTAGCACTTCCTTGGAGTTTTACAATAGTGTAGCTGGACCAGTAGTACAGAAGCAAGAACCCTTGCTGTAAAAATGTCTAAAATACCTGTCGTGGATGTTGCTGCTTTAGCAACTTTTCTATTACAAAATAATCACTGTTTTTGTTTCCACAAGTCCAATCTGTAGATTAAAATTCAGGATACTTCATACTGTAGATTGAGGGAAGGTGAAGACCTTCCTTGGTTGTCACTTGACACAGACACACAGACACAGAGCAGTTGCTGTATTGACTCAGCAGAGATGCTGCGTGTTAAGGAAGCCACTGAAAAACTTGTTGGTTTCTATTCATCTTAGGAAATCCTTTTTGACTTTGAATGGTCTTAAAGATGTGTCTGAAAGCTGAACATATGTTCGGGTGGTTTGAAGTATAATGATGTTCTCTTTATGCAAAAGTGGAATACATAATCTTTTCATATGAGTGGGTGCTTCCTCTAGTTACAACATGTCAAAATTTCTCCAGTGTTGCACAGTATATTGTAAGCTGGGAGAAAAAATTTATATTGAAATGGACTAACACAGAATAACACTTCAATAACTTCAGTATTAAAAAAATCCTGTGGATTTTTGTATCCACATCAAAAAATCTACTATCCAAACATTATCCAGATTGTCAGTCTCAGGTAAGAGTCCCAGGACCAGTCTGTAGGCTAAGGGCAGGGGGGAGTTTCCAATGAATGTTTTAAAGTGTTATGATAAAAGATGTAATGAACATCGGAAATCATCTCCCTGTACCAGTCCTATCCAGAGGATAGGCAAGTGTTAATCTTCAGGGCTAATGAAAGGTGCCAGTTTGACAACACTAAAGAGTACAAGTGGGAACAAAATGGCAATGGCAGATTTTGAGTGTGTGGAGTGTTCAAGCAGGAGGAGAATAAAATTAACGTTATTTCATTTTCCTGTATTTTCTCAGTGTAATTTCAGAAGGACTTCTGTAGTCCAGAGTAGTCTTCCTCTCTGTTATCCACTGGCCTTTTGTGTTGGCACTGGCTTTGAGACAATTCTCTAAACAGTGTTTGTTCTTCTTACAATACCTAATTAACTGTACTGAATGACCCTGTCAATGTTAAAAAAAAAAAGGTAGCTATTATGGCATTACACTGTATACCACTGAACTTTTCGTCAGAGTGTATCTCAGGCTTGCAAATACTTACGCATATGCTTAACTGTGTGGATGTGCCCAGCCTGCTTGTAATTAACTGGCTGGGATAGTTTGCAGAGGCAGTCACGGGCTGGAGTCTGGAAATATTGCAAGTGTTACATGTTGGAAGGAAGCATTGCCATAAGGACATGTTGTGTATTTGAGGGACAAAAAGGATGTCTTGTATGTTCCTGTGATGTTTAGTCTTGTAGGAAGCAGGATTAGGGGCCTGAGGAATTGATACATCATGTGGCTTGTTCTTGTCTTCAAGTGTAATTTTCACCTGCTTACCTTAGAAAGTGTTGTCCCAATTTTCTGTTGACAGTGTGCCTGAATTTAAAAAGGAATGTATGCTGATGAAACTGAAATCTTGTGAAAATTTGGGGGATTCATCTGTGTATTTTCCTTTGCAGATTACTGTATGGCCGTGGGTTTGGTGGTGTGGGTGTTGGTTGGGTATTTTTTGTTTGTTTGTGGGTTGTTACTTGGGTTTTTTTGGTAGCATAGCATTTAACAGGTTTCCTGAGTTCCAGTACAGATGTGTGGATCAGGCTGCATGAGATCTGTCACTCTCAGAGACAGTGCTGTAGAAATAATTATTTTTAAGCTTTTTACTGCGTTGCATTTGATCTGTTTTATTAGCTTTTTTTCTTCTTTTTTCCTCATGAAGCACTTCTAAGAAGAAGCACTTCTAAGTTCAGTATACAAGGCAATGTTTTGCCAGTAGGAAGTTTTGTGACTGATCAAACTTTATAGATTCCTTGGTTTTCTAACAATAGCATTAATTCTGATTACAGTACGCAGTAGTGCATGTGAAATATGTAATTCAGTAAGTCTCTACTGAGCATAAATATGTATGATATGTATTGCCTGCTACAATGAATTACTTCTAGGCTAAGTAAATTATTTCATTCTGAGCTCTATTTCTTAATAGTCATTTATTCTTGATTCTCATTTTGACTTACTTATAACTATAGAACAAATGATCTCAGTTTTGTTGTCATGGGAGGAATAATGACTGCAAACTAAAACACTAAGAAGAGACAGGAAAGAATTGGGGGAAGATTGGTTTCACTGTTTATTTTGTGGATATCTGAAAGGTCATCGTTAACACCATACCAATAACGTGTGTTCATCAACGAGGGAATGTGGAAACCGCTGTGTTCTCTGTGAATGAAATGAAGGTGATATTTTTTCCCAAACAGAGCAGTACTTACAAGCTTAACATGCACCAAGAGCATTTAAAATATGAATTTCAGTTATGTGATGTTTTCCTTATTTTATGGAAACTAAAGAAGGCTTCTTGTGACATTTGGGTTTTTTTCTCTTTCAGTTGTTCTTCAGGTGTGCAGCTTAGTCCTTTACCCAATCAAGTTCATCGAAACGGTCAGCTTGAAAATATACCATGAATTCAACTGGGGCTATGGCCTGGCTTGGGGTGCAACTATATTTTCATTTGGGGGTGCCATTCTTTATTGCCTGAACCCTAAGAACTATGAAGACTATTACTAAAATCATTTAATGAAAGAAAAATAACAAAAGGATTACCCCATATTTTCTAACTCACAGTTTTTTTAGAACACTTGTGGAGCACCAGTCTGCTCTGTTGATAAAATAGCCTTTGCCTTTTGGGTGTGAACACTATAACCAGCTTTTACAACCATTTAAAAGAACTGCAAACACTAGGATTGCTGATCTTACATAGGCAGATGCTGCAAGCTGCTGATACATAAGCTTCATTTTTCTCACAACAAGCAAAAGGATCTACGTGACAGCAATCATTGTGGAAAAACTAGTTGGAATGAGAATGCAATGCCAGCATCTGCTATTGCCTTCAGGAGAGCAGCTGATATAAGCTCCATTTAGAAGTTTCCCTGTATCATAATGGAGTCAGATGTCTGATAAGCAGGCAGTGGCATCTTGTACAATAGGCTGTGTTGGCCCCTTGTTACTTGCTAAACAAAGCTCTTAAAGAATTAGTTGCAAGTGACTGTGTTGAGGACAGTGAATGTAACTGGTTAATGACTTGTCTAATATCTGCATTCAACAGTCTTCTGGGAGAAGAATAAAAAAAAAAGAACCCCAAAACAAACAAGCCACCAACCTCACAGGATTTCATTAATCGGTAATTGAGATCACTGTGCCAGCTGTAGCAGATTGCTGAAGGGAGTCCAAACCTGGAGACATGTGCTTCTGACTGTGTAGTCAGAAGTTGTCTCAGCTCTGAGTATTTTGCTGGAAGGGTGGAGAAAGGGGAGAGTGAGTAAAGAAAGACCTCATCTGTCCCTGAGGCGTCTAAAATGTATGAATGAATTGTAGTTGTACGAAGTACCTGTTTAACTTCCAAATGCTGTCATGAAAAGAATGCATATGGAATGAGTTTAATTATATTTTTGAAAGATATTCATTAGTATAAATATATATAATACAAATACAAATATAAATGCAGAGGGAAAGAGATGATTAGTCTTAAAGTTGTAGTATCAGCTGTGATGCAATGGTTAAAATACTAACTTTGTGCACATTCTTGAAAGTGTTGAATTGGTACCCTCAGTTTTGGTTGGTGTTACAAAATAAACACAAAATGGTTTGTCTTCTGTATATGCCCTTGTACAGACTCTGTGTTATGGGAAATGCTTAAAAGCTCACATCAAGTTAAGGTAGAAGTGGACAAAGGAACTACTTGCTATTCCATGTATCATCTAGTATTTACTAAAAATTCTTTTCTAAGGCTGTTTAAAGGAAAAAAACTGACATTTTTTAAAAAATCTAGTTAGGTTGTGAGTGTCTCTGATCATCAAGAATGCAGCTGAGACCCTGTTACATCCATGTTAAAACATTAGTACTTCAGGAGGTAATCTCTTGGTTTTAAAAGCTGAGTTTATAATGGACTGGCTGATGATCACGTAAATCCGATTATTCCTTGCTTAGTATGCTTCCCACTTAAAACATCCAGAGGCTGTACTCATGATGAAACCCAAGATAAAATAGAGAACTTTCACATGAATTTAGTCTGCATCACTTTTATTTTTATTTAGATATTTTTATTAATTATGAACATATTTTTATACAATTCTAATCTCTAGAAATACCTATTTTTTTTTAATGGAGAAATTTGAAATATATTCTGTGTGGACCTCTGCAAAAGCAGATATGCTGGGGTTGCACATTGACCTCCACACAAATGGTTTTGCTGGTTCCACAGAAAAGACTGCTGAATTACTCAGTGCTAAGACCACATCTACAGTTTTAATGCTTGTTCCGCTCTTTGCAGGGCGTAGAGGTTCTGCAGTGACTGTGGGACCACAGGGCTGCTTTTAGGAGGTTGTTGCGAAAGTATTGCTGATGTACACAGATGGTTTATAAAACTCTGGGTCTCTCTGTTATATATTTATTACCATGGCAGAGTATTCTATATCAGCAGTCTTCCCAGGACCAGTGGTGATTAATTAGATTAGGCAGAGCAAAATGATAGCTTGACTTGGAAAGGATTGTATGGCAGTGCTGGGAGAACAAAAAGGATGGAGGTAACAATTAGGTCCACTTGTTTCACAGGCACCAAACAACTTTACTTTTTTTCTTGAGACTGACTTTAACATGGATATTCAGTGTATAGTTAAGTCTGTATCTTTCTGAACAGCTGTGTAATTCTACTTTTATTTAGCAGCAGGGAGAACATTGTAGTTTGACATGGTTTTTAGGTTAGTGTAGAGAAACTCGCTGAGAGATGCCTGTACCTTTCTAGGAGAATGGTGTTTTTGTGCTGACATTGGGTGGCACTTCACCTGATCTAACAAGAAGGTATAGTGCTGACCCCATATCATATCCCACTAATTTATCAAGTCATTTTTCTTTCTGTAGAGCTTGAGTGAAAACAACTGTCAAGCCTCAGGCATATGCAAATTAATGGCATGCACTCAGAAAGTCATCGGGCTGTTAATACGAAAAGTATTCAGGCAAAAGATTTTCAAATGTGAATGCCTAAAGACAAGGTTCTTCATTCATATTTGAGTCAGAGATCTGATTTTCAGTCTCAACACTTGCTTTTACTCTTGAAGATAATGCAGTCTATTAGGATCCACCTCTCAAGCTCCTCAGGTTGTTGTGTTTAGGCATCTAGTATATGGGTTTAGGTACCTACCTTTAACTTGAGTTCATAGTGCTGTTTCCTTCCTCCCCTTACCATTGCCGATTTTGGCAAGTGTTCTGTTTCTCAACACAGAACTAAAAATAAATACAACATTATGCTAATTTTTTTTCCCTAGCCACAAAAAAGATACATATCTGTGTCTGGAGTGTATGTACGGCAAATTCATAATTTTGTATGTTGTGCTTGTGTCATGGCACTATTATTTCAGTTTTTTGGCTTTATATCACAGGCAGGATGATTCTCTCACAACAAATCCATTGTTTTTCTTCCAAATAAATATGAATAAATATATACAGCAAACTTGCAAGCAGGGCTAGTTATTTGTATTTTTTAAGCTTGAAATACACCATCCAGTGCTGATAAGTACCTAGCACCTCTTCTGGATTTCTTGCACAACTTCATTTAGCTTTTGTAAATTTTAAAAACTAATATAGAGAGGCCTATGTGTTTGAAATATAAATGATCTATATATGGATTCGCATGTAACTGCATATTATTGAACATGCAATGAACTGACTGGTAAGTGAAGTCTAATCTTACAGCTAGCAATGTAATTTATTCAGACTATTTTTGTACAGAGCAGTGCACACTAACCTATTGCCTCTGTGTCCTCTATAATGCCTAAAACTGTGCCTAGAAATTCCATTTCTGTCTTTAAAGGAAAAAAAAAGAAGATAACTAAACAACTTCATGTTGTTGATGGTATAGGTTTTTCTGATGTTGTTATTTATTTTTAAGAAGTGTATGGTATGTTTATTAAATTAATCCATCAAAATATGGTTCGTTTTAAATGGTCATTGTTAGCAGGGAAAGACACATGGGTTTTTTTATCAAAACTTTTTAAGTTTGCAGTTTTAATACCATTTCTGCATTTCATGATTTTTGTAGCTTACATAGTTTTATGTGAAAAAGTAACTGAAATAAAAGAACCCACTGTTACACAAACCAAAACATGCCTGTTTTGCTCTAAATAGATATGTACACAGCTGAAATGACGTAGTTGTCTGTTGGGTGGGCTGAGAAGGAACAGTCTCCTTAGACTAATGAATATGTCCTGTACTCTGTTACTATAATAAAGGAGTCATACCAAAATACACAGCAGAGGTCGAGGGAGGGGGGATAAAGAGGGAGTAATGTAGGATCTTGCTGTAACCCCTCATCTCACCTGTCCATAGAACAAATAGCACAAGGTAGGTGCCTGGGTGTCACAGAGCCCATACTGCCTTTATGAAAATGCAAGTGTTGTTACATTGGAAAACCAAATTGTTTTTAATGTGCTAAATAACAAGGCCATATGTTGAAATGGGAATCTGTATTGAGCACCTTGTTCCAGTGGGGGAATTTATTCATGATATACAGGTTTATTTTTCACATTTCAAATAACTTATACTTTCTTTCCATTTTAATTCTGAAAGCTTGGTTACTTTTCACCCTGGGGAAAAAAAACCCAAAATAAAAAATAAGTACTTTTTTTGACTCTGAAACGTGTTGTTGCAGAAATGAAAAAACATGTTTAAAATACTAAAGACATGATACTGTGATGTTTCTACTTTTTGGTAATTTACTGTCATCCTCTGCATCACTGAGTACCTCTCATGAGCAGCTGGCAGTGTGAAGAAGAGACAGCCAGCCGAAAGCAACAGGAGAATGGAGGGCAGAAACCTTGTCATCGGTGGACTATCACAACAGGCAAGTATAGGCACGAGGGAGGAGCGTGCAGAGTGGAAATCACATCATGGAAAAGGAATTCAGAGCAGGCTGCAAGTATGGCGAGGGTAAAGAAGGATGGGGAGGTGTCTGAAGATTTGTTTTCTTGTGAAATGCAAGTACAATGAGGGAGGAAGTTCATGGGAAACTATGAATCCACAGCCACTGGGGAGTCAGCAAGCAAGCCAGAGGTGGTGGAAGGTGTACTTCCTGAAATCTGCATTAAAATACTGGTAGTAGTGTGTATGGCTTTAGGGGGCATATTCTCCAAGGGTTTGAACTGGGCTCAGTGCCCAAATTTTAGGTCTTCTGTGTTCCTACATGTTGGCGCAAGGTCAGAAGAGCCCACTGGTTTGCTAGAAGAAGTAGCAAAGTGTAGGGTGAGGGTGCCTTACTCAAATCTTGTCTATCCAAACATGCTGAATGCTAGGAGCTGGCATGCCCTTAGTGTTCCAAAGATGTCCTGGCAGTTTGACAGTCCCAAGCATCACTTCACAACTTGTTTGGTATCCACCATAAAAGTAGGCCTGTGCTCTGCTGCTAACCAGATGAAGTGTGGCTGGAAGTATGACATGTTGTGAACAAGAGAAAATGTGCGGAAGATGGTGTACAAGCCCAAGTTTGTTCCCACAAAATGCATTTTGAACACAAGCAAGCCACAGAGCAGTTGGTGGAAACAAATGATCTGAGGTCTGCAAGTGATGCTGAGCACTCCAATGTACAAACTCAGGCAAACAAAGCTAAGGCAAAATTCTTTGAGACTTTACGAAGTCTTTCAAGTTGATATTTTGGTGTTTTGTCTGTGGGCAGAGAATTGTAATGCTTGCTTGTTTCTATACCTTAGAGGACTACTTCCTAAGTCAACATTTTTGGAGTTACAGAGGATTTTTTTCTGCTATATTATTGACTTCCTGACACTCCCTTGACAGAAAGCAGTACTCCTGAGCTTTTCCAAAAGTCAGTAGCTTTAAATCTTCCAGGTATCCAAAAAGCGTGTTTGTCTGGAATTTGACACAAGAAGCATTGTAACCTATAAGGAAGGCTGAGTTTTACAATTTTTCTTTTTTTGAGTTAGTATACCATGTTTTTTTATTTGTGAGGTGAAATGCTGGATCAGGCAGTCAAGTGGAAAATGGGTTCAGTGTCTCAGTAAGAGCATGGTTTGTATGTCGTTCCCCCACAATAAAACTATGCGGGTCTGCAATCCAGTGGGCCATTGCCTACTCTTACAGCATCTGGTTTGACTGGTATATAGAAGCTCATAATTTGATGAGGAATGTGTGAATTGTGAGTGAAATACAGGTATTCAACTAAGTTTTGAATTGTGATAGCAAAATCACAAAAGGCATATTCAACAATACGTTTTGTGCCATCCGCTATTGCCTATTTTATTTCTGCCTTCCTTTCTCAGTCCATTTGCTTTTGCTTTTTCAGCCCCATGATATCATACTATTGAAGTGTCAGATTTGATACATAAATGAGTGAAAATGTTAGGCCTGCCACTGCAAGAGAATATCTAAATGCATACAGCTAGACAGCAAGGTGTTCATGGTGGAGAGGAGCTGGGGGAATGTTATCCTTGATGGTGGGTTCATCTTGGAAATAGATGAATGGTGTCTTCTGTGTTTTGGGAATGGTATCTAGGTTGGGTTCAGTTCCTGACTGCCTTGCAGATCCTGTGCCTTTCAGCCTCCTCCCCCTCCCCTACGAGAGGGAAGGTAGTAATTCGGCACCTTTCTGTCAAAGATGCTGAAGATTAATATGGCTGAAACACCTGAAGTGTGAGTATTGGGACAGGCGGCAGAACTGTTTTATGTATCTGCTCATGGTTACTGTAGTGGTACCATGTATATTATGTCAGACTGAAGCAGTTGCACAACAGGGCAACAGGGAGAAGAGTTATCTGCCTTCTGCATGCTGGATGGGATCTAATCGTGTTCTGAAAGGTGACTGCTTGACTCTGGGGTCACACTTGACTTGGATAAGGTTTTGTAGTCCAAGGTAAAGTTAACAAAGAGAAAGCAAGAGCATGAATGAGTGACAAACAGGGAGCCCATGGTCCCACGTCAAGGTGAGAGATATCTGGGAGAAGTGACCTTCCTGCCTTCAGAAGAAACAGACCCAGAGCCAAGCTGCAAGGGTGGTGAATGCTATAAGACTCCCAAAAGATCTTTGGAGTTAGTTTCAGTTCCCTGAGGTGCTGGAACTCACCCTGAACACATTCCCACTGAATATAAGCTTCCTGCCATGCCTTTGCCCTTGCCTTTGATCACTACATACCTTCTGAGCTATGCTGTACTGTGCACCATAACTAAAACCCTGTCCTGGAGGGAGATGTGGCCCGCTGTGCAAAGCTAAGCTGGGCAGGACATGGTGGGTTTTTGGATGATCCTCAGTCGTGCCACATTTCCAGATTAGATGCAAACAGCTGTCTCTGGATGAAGATGAAACTGGCAGTAACTGTGATAAATCATAATGGTACAGTAGGATACAGAATTTCTGCAGCAGCAGACAAACCTTGGTATATAATCATGATGAATGGATTCATAAATGCCTTCCTAAATAAGAGGAATATTTTCTGACTCAGAGCTGCTGTGGGCTTACATACTTTGTCTCCAGGTTGCTCTTCTCACAGCTGTTGTAGGAGGCAGAATCAGACATGGTCTTAAATTCTTTCCATTGAGAGCAAGTCCAGGTTTTTTGCTCAGAGAATTTTACAATATTACTTACTTAAAATGTATTCAGCTTGTGAAGATTCAACTCTTTTAAAATAGTTTCTTAGCTGCTACATCTATTTTAGGTTTCCGATTCTTTTTTCCCTTTCAGCTGCTTATCTATTTTTCCCATCAATTGGAATTAGAAAGCTAAACTATTTGAGCCACTTGGAAGTTATGAAAATGGGAAAGCAAGACTTAACATTAGACTTATCTTGGAGTAACAGGATGGGGGGGTACTAATTTCAGCTCTGTCAACTGATAGCTCAGTCGTGAAAATGTCTGAGAAAAAGTGAAATGAATGGCAACTGAGAAATGTGACACACCCCTCCCCCCTTTCCTACACACACACTTTGTTTCTTTGTATTCGCATTTCTTTCCTTGGTGCTACAAGCAAAGAAACATGTTTCAGGATTTATAGTTGTTATCATTTTTTGAAGTATGCCTGCTATAAAGCTTTATAACAAAGTACTTGTTAAACTAATATCAAGAATTTCTAATGTAAATATTTAGAATACCTAATTTCCAAGGCCTGATTATTAGCAACTTAAATTATTACATCAATGAAATTTGCTTGAGGGGGAGCCAAAAGGGATTTATGTAATGAAATAGGAAGTCCTAGCTGGAGAAAATAATTTTCACAGTGTAACATCTGAAAATCTTTGCAGCTGTTGTATCAAAAGAAAAACTGCTGAATTATTCTGAACTTTCTAACACATGGACATTTTAACATAAAAGATCATGCAACTTGCAAAAGGCGAAGATACTGAGAAGTGTAAGTGTAAGCAGATTACACTCCATTTGTTTGAAAACAACCCACACCTGACTGAAATGCGATGTCATTGTATAAAACCGTACCAAACATCTTGTAATTCTAATGTGCTTATTTTTATGGCTCTTTTTAAAGCTGTAAGAGTGTGGCAACATGGTGGTTTAGGTCTCAGGTTTTAAAACACCAGTGCTCTTGGGAACCGAAGGTGCAAATTTAGACTACGCTCAGCTCATGCTTTCATCTTGGCAAGGTGCATTTGATGCTGTTTGCAGCTTTCGATTCTCAAGTCTCATGGACAAAAGCTAACCCTCTCAGATTTTGACTGTTCTGTGTTTACACAAAAGAATGCTTTGTGGCAGATGTGGAAGGGGGTTGGGAGGGAGCCATTTCATTTTTCTTACAAATTCTCTCTCTCTGCAGTTAATACTCGCACCTGTGCAAGTCTGTGGGCAACAACTCTCCAAATTGGCAGGGTGTGCAACGCAGCACTGCTGCTACGCAAAGGCTTCAGCTATGAACTGATTTTTCCTGGCTTGAGTCAGCAAAGATTACTGTGCATAAGATCTGAATAAGTAAAGGTGTAACAGGCTATTCTGATGGTGTGGTTGAGCAAGTCCCCACCTCTTTAACAGAGGTTGAAATAGCCACTAAGTGGGCAGTGCTCTGGTGCACTTGTGTCTAATAAATGACCTACACTCACATACTGAAGGCGACAAAGCTTTTTGCACAGGTGGAATCTTCTCAGGAAATAAAATATATTAAACTGTTGTCAGGGAGGGATATGTAACTTTCATAGCCTAGACTTATTCTTTACGCAGAGGAGCAGAATACCATCAAACACACATACATGCTTACAATGTATAAACTTAAAATACCAGGGTATGTACCAATTGAGAGTATAGGGACACTATTCTAGGATGCTCTTCACACTATTACTTTTTAGCAGAGCTTTACAAGAGAGTAGTAGGTGGCCATCCTGGTAAGAAATTAAGAACAGGGAGAAGAAAAATAGCAAGCATGAAAGTTTCATTATTCATGGGCTACTCCTTTTTCTCCAAAAAATTGGCAATTGGAGAAGAATGTTTTCTCAAATTAGTATTTTAATGAGGAAGTTTTCTTGCTCATCAGGTAAAGGTTAAAGCTAATGCTGCTTTACAAATCTTATTTTCTGAGAGGTCTGAATAGATACAGGTTAATTATTCACTTACAGTAAAGCTCTTCACACCTCTGGTTCAACTTTGTAGGTCTTCTGCAACTGAAGCTCCTGAGAATAGTTACAATAGTTCTTTCAAAGATCTCATTTTTAGCATTGCAGCAAAAGTTTACAAAAAAGTCAGATCAGCAGCCTCTGCCTCCCAGTGCAGTCACATATCTGCAAAATTCAAAGCATGATTCTCTAGAAGCTGTTAATTGCCTGTCAATCATCTGGCACACTAGCAGTTCACACATTTTTGCTATCGACCTAGCGGATTAATAGTGTAACCCAAACAAAGGAACAAAGGCTAAACTGTTCAGTTGGGAAGGGTAATGTGTGGTCTTTTCAGGCCAAGATTAACAGAGAAACAGAAAAATGGTGTTCTTTGTAAAACTAAAGCTGCGGTGACCCTAACTCTGGCAAAGAGAGTGAATGAGTTCAGCACTATTTGCCAGCAAAACCTGAAACAGCAGTGGGTTGTGGTTTGTTTTTTTGTTTGTTGTTTTGTTGGTTTTTTTAAAAAAAAAGAAAAACCCCAAACTTTGTATTGAAAAATCTTTCCAAGCAAAATGAAGTATTAGAATAAATTTTATTCCACTTTTAGAAGTCAGCAGCATAGCTAAAATTGTTTGGAAAGCAGTGCTAGAAACTGTTGACCCTTATGCCACAGCCTCATGCTGAATGTATTTTTCGCATCTCTGTGAGTCTATTTTCAGGACAAAACAGCACTGTTTAAAAAACAGTGTTTAAATTTTCCTCTGGTATCTTTGGGACTTGTATTCTTGGATTGAGGTCAATGAGAATAAGGGTGCTATTATTACCGACATTAATATTTTTATAGTTACTTATATATTCATCATAGCTAGGAATTTCAACTGAGACTAGGACTCCAGTGTACTAAACATTAAGCCAACACCAAAGGCAAGCCCCTTAAAATTTCCAGTCCCTCTACATTGTGGATTTTTCAGTCAAATCTTCATAACTAAGACTGTAGTGAGATTTGCTGTCTAAGTAGACCAGAGCTGGATGAAAAGGGTGACTTCTGTGTGGATTGGCTGCTCCAAAAAGAATTTTAGCTACCTTTATTGACATTTACTTGGTATTAATTAGTTACCATCCGGAGAGAAAAATTCAGGCTGAAAGAGAAAATACACAAAATGGGCCTTGGCCTTCCTGGATTTCTTGAAGCAGATTTTGTTTCCAAGGGTCTAATGATATGCAGTTCTCCCTTTACTTCTGTCTTTTTGCTCCTCACCATACCCATGTCTACAACCTTCGTTGTTCTAATACATTATTTTTTCCAGGATTGCATGATTGATTTGAGTCCCTGAAGTGATCAACTACATAATGAAGCAATTGGGAAATAAGCATTCTTAGCCCAGACCATTTCAGCAACAGAAGAACAAGGGTGAGCACCAGCAAGTGGGCAGGGAACAGCTGGCACCAACTGCATTGCTGCAGCCAATGCACCACACTCTCATACCCTCAGTCTCTGTGTTGTGACCCCTTACTTAAGAGAGCAGATATTCTCTTCATTGCTGCTGTTGCCACTCCCAAATAACATTTGCTTTCCAGTCCAGATGAATCAGAAGCCCTGTAAAGGGTTAAAAAGCAAAAATCCGAGATTATGAAACAAGATTAAGCCATAGTCTGACTCCTGACAGGCCCAGGAGGCTCCCCCAATAGTTTCTGCCGCAGTTGTTTGAATTCTCTCTGAGCAGTATCTCCAGCCTCTGCAGTGCTCCCAGTGGCTTTAGCTCAACCTTATAATGTCATCCTTGCTTGTAGTCTCATGATCAGCTTTCATCTTCATTTGCTGTCGAAGAATCAGTTCCCATTGAGCAATAGCCATGTGTTCAGTCATCTTCTTGTGCGCCCACATTTTCTCATACGTGCCACTGTGCACCTGGGAGGTTGCTGCAGCTAATACCAGAAAGGATGAAACCCACAGTCATGAGATTTCAGCAGGGCTCTTACTTAGGGTAAAGCAAAGCAATGAGTCAGTGTGAAACCACATCGAAAGTATCTTTAAGATTTGAGCTTTGTCACAGCCGAACAAAAGGAGGACAAGGAGTGGCATCTGGGTGAGGAGCCTGGTGGTTTGCAGGTAGTTCTCTCTGGTGAAATCTCTGCTTCCCAGTTGGATGAGTGGCTGAAATACAATCCTTGGAAAGCAACAGCATTGGCAGTTTGTAAGATGCCTGCAGATATTTCAGCTTGTGGCAGGAATGGCTATGTGAGCCACATGTCTGGGGACCTGTCATGTCTGTTTTAACTGTCCACAGGCCAATACATACTCTTCTGAAAGGTTCACATACTTCCCATGGAAACCTGTAGTTTTCCTTACTGATATGCTACTGCATCAGTGGCCTCCACAAACTGTAGAGTGGATGAAGATGTGGAAACTAGCTTATCTTTCAAAATAATTATTTAAGAATTCTTGTGACTATATATTGGTCTGAAAAGTGCAAGTCAGCCAACCTGAATAATTGCCTTTGAAATTTCAAGATAATTTAAATTATTTATGTGATTCATAGTGCTGCCATTTTCATTTCTTGATTCAATGCACATAATTCATAGAAAGGGATTTCTAAAATGCAGCTCTATGGTTGAATTCAAAGTTTGGGTTTTTTTGAATATTCTGCAACATTAATTTGAAATTTTTCATTGCTAGAGATATTCAATTCAGTAAACTCATTCATTGGCCTATAATTTTTTGATGAGTAATAAGGTATCCAACCTTCTTCAGTGAAGGATGCAATTAGCACTATTTCATCTTATAGTCATAAAAAATTGGAAACTTTCAGCCTGGAATCAGAGCCAGGAGATTCTCAACTGCAGTCAAAGAAACTAAAGTAAGGACATATATTAAATGTATGTGGAAGACTATTTCAGACCTTAGAAAATCAATCCAGAAGTAATGAACATTGATGAACATATAAAACTTGCAGAAAATCTCATTTATTCATTGTGATCTTCAATAAAGGGCATCTCATTTGTCTGTTACAGAGCTGGAGCAGGATGGATTACACTACATAGTGAATATTTTGTTTTGCTATTTATTGATCTGAGTGGGAAATACAGATTGTACTGTAGAGCATGAACTGGATTCAAAGCCACTGAAGTCAATTGAAAGATTTCTTTTGATTTCAGGGGGTTTAGAGCAGCTTACATCTGTGAAGTATAAGTTGCATAATCAATGCAAATTGGTTACACAGTCCTAGAACAAAGTGAAAAATATTCTCTGTCTGGTTTTGAGCTTTCTCCTCACACACACAATACAAATGAACCCCAGCTACTACCTAGCCTTTTCTTCTATGAATCTAATGTCAGGGTCCGATTGGAGAAAAACCCCAGTGCTGGAACCTGTTTCAGTTCATGATCCCAAGAGTGAAATTAAGACACAAATGAGGTCAAGTACCATAATCAGACAGCTTGTTTATTGCAAATTACAAAAAGACAGTTATTGTAAAAAAGGGAAATTATTGCACTAAAGCGGATAGGGCAATATCTATATTGCAATAGGACAGATTAGAAAAAAGGCAGAAAATGAAGCAGGGACTTGGGGTGCAGAGAAAGAGGTAAAGTCACCACCGTGGATCCAGTGGTGTCCTGGGCATCCGTTGTCAGCATCAGTGGTGGGAGCTCTTCAGGGTTCGTAGCTGGTATCAGAGTGGTGTCCCCCAGGAGTCCGCAGTAGTTGTCAGAGGTGGGTGTCCTTGTGGAGGCATCCTTCTGGAGTCATCCCCTTGAAGGTACCCCATGGAGTGTGTCTCATGGAGTTGCCCTCATGGTGATGTCTCATGGAGGGTGTCCCTCAGGGTCCGTAGTAGTCATCGGTGGAGAGTGTCCTCATGGAGGTGTCCTTCTGGAGTCATCCTCATGGCAATGGCTTCCTGGCAATGTGTCTTTGGTGATTACCTTTTCCCATTTTATAATGAGTTGAGGGGAGTACCTCTGTTCTTCATGTGACGTATTCCACGTTCCTGGTAGACCAGTTTCCCTGGTGTCTCAGCCAGCTCTTCAACTGCACGTGTCTGCACGCACATGTGTCTTCGGCAATTCTTGGGATAATGGGTAGCAATTCCTCACACCAGTCCTCAAGGTAATGGACAGAAGAGTCAGCTCTTTCCCAGTCATCCCTCAGGCGATGGATGGTAGAGTTTTATCTCAACTCCTCCCACCCATCTCTGAGACAAAAGATAGGTGGATTTCCTTATCAACTTCTCAGATCAATCTTAGAGACAATGGACAGTGGAGTTTGATTTCAGATCAGCCTCTCACACCTAATCACATAGAAGAAGCTACAATCTGGAATTTAACAGATCATCTCAGATAGGAGAGGTTACATCTAGTCTGGATGTGCCCATAGGGACACATGCATGCATGCATCCTCCCACCTTAACTTAAAATCATAGAATCACAGAATAGTTTGGGTTGGAAAGGACCTTAAGATCATCAAGTTCCAACCCACCTGCCATGGGCAGCAACACCACACACTAAACCATGGACACCAAAACTCCATCCAATTGGCCTTGAACACTGCCAGGGATGGAGCATTCACATCTTCCTTGGGCAGTCTGTTCCAGTGTCTCACCACCCTCACAGTAAAGACCTTCTTCCTTATATCTAACCTGAACTTCCCCTATTTAAGTTTGAACCCATTACCCCTTGTCCTGTCACTACAGTCCCTA
>WYDI02015887.1:0-22988 GCA_009867235.2 Psittacus erithacus | reverse complement strand
GCTCTAAGGTCTCCCCTTCAGGAGCCTTCTCTTGTCCAGGCTGCCCCAGCCCAGCTCTCAGCCTGGCTCCAGAGCAGCGCTGCTCCAGCCCTCGCAGCATCTCTGTTTTAAGCTAGTTAAAAATCCTAGACATCTTCCTTAATGAAGGAGTAAGGACTCAAGAACCACATCACTGAGTACATTCCACAGGAACCTGGTGGTTGGCAGCAAGTTAAACCTTCACATTTAAATTCCCTGTGTTTAAACAATAATCACCACCAAGTTGCCCGTGGAGCCCCGGAGGTCTCCGCGCTGTCTAAACTCACCAGCTCCCTGTTTGCTCAGCAGGAAGACTGGCAGCATTTTCACTTAAGACCAGGGATTCCTGCTGAATAGAGATAAGCCACCTATTTACTTTGAAGCCTCTATGCCAGACTAAGCTATTTAACACAGAGAGAAAAACCCACCCTGAACAGTGACTGCCAGTGTGAGATAGATTAAACTCAGCATTTAAAGAACAGACACTGCACCATTTAACAAAATACAGCAACAAGGCTAAAACTTAAATATACACCCAGCCCTAAATGTTATACCCGGCTACACCCAAATCTCAGGCATTTTCAGCCCCCATTTCCTGCTTATTACACACAGCAAAACACTCTTTAGGCTGACGTTAGTTGCCAGCGGGGTGGAACTGTGACAGCTCATCGGTGC
This sequence comes from Psittacus erithacus, assembly GCA_009867235.2. NCBI lineage: Eukaryota > Metazoa > Chordata > Aves > Psittaciformes > Psittacidae > Psittacus > Psittacus erithacus. The sequence goes on along the minus strand of WYDI02015887.1, from coordinate 22,295 downwards.
AACGGGATTGAAGAATAAAACCACAAAGAACTCAGGAATTGATTTCAAATAACTGTAGAAAATTCTTTCTGATAACGGGAGTGACACCGACCCTTCACATCCTTTGCCAAGGTGTAATGATGTTTTGAAATGGGGTATTTATGAGTTAGCAGAACGCTAACCTGGCTCCGATGAGCCAGCCGCGCTGGTGGTGTTTCATCTCTATCTGCTCTGCTCAGCACCTGTATTCAGCCAGTATTTAATACCCAGCACATTGTCAAGATTGCTTGTTTTTTCCCTGAAGCACTAGCAAATCACAAGACCAGGAATGAATCCATCCACCGTAACTGAATCTCGATTACCAGCCTCGCCACTGGTTCTTTAGCACAGATTTACTGTCTAATCCTCACCACTTCCAGAGCTCCATCTGGGGATGATTACACAGAGAGGATCTAAAATATGAAGTGAAGAAGCCACATCCAACAGCTTATCCTACAGTTTTTCAGTCCAATTAGAGCCTAATACAGTTTTATTTGTATCAACATATTATTAAGCATCAAAGGCTGTGGCTATATCATATCCTAGATTGGTTTGGGTTGGAAGGGACCTTAAAGCTCATTCACTTCCAACCCCCTGCCATGGGGCAGGGACACTCAAACAGGGTAAGGAAAGACACTCAGGCAGGGCAGGGAAGAACTTCCCAAGGTCTCATCTCAATCTCCCCCTCTAGCTAAATTTCCTTAACACAAGTTAAAGCAAAGCATCTCCCCAGACAAAAGCAGGACTTCAGTGACTCATGGGCCTCGGATGGTCATGCAATCAGAAACGCTTTATAACAGAAATTGGAAAAAAGCCATTGAAAACCAGCAAAAACCTTGCACACATCATTGCAGTGCAGAGCACAAGCTGCTTTGAGACTCAACAGGGCCAGTCTAAGCCCTGCTTTCAACAGGAGGTGGGGCTAGATGATCTCCAAACGTCCCCTGCAGCATCGCCTTTTCTATGCAGCCACAGTAAGATGCCCAACCTTGCCAGGCCAGGTTGGACTGGGCTTGGAGCAAGCTGCTGTAGTGGAAGGTGTCCCTGTCCGTGGCAGGGGGTTGGAACTGGATGAGCTTTAAGGTCACACAGAGGCAGCTCTCTGTCTCCTTTGCTTTCCTGATGACCTGGACAATACCGTCTGCAATATCAAGCAGCCGAAGCAGCACGAGCTTCCTTCACTCCACAACAAACCTGTTTATTTTACTCCCAGTGTATGCTCCAAGAGACGTTTTACATGAACACAAAAGGAAAACCTTTTACCCTGGTGCCAAGAGAGGCAGCTCAGTGACCCCGACTGCGTTACACCCAGGACTTCTTGCTGGCCAGAGAGCCCCAAGTTCACTTTGTGCTTTCCATTCCCTCCCTCCCAGGTTCCCTCCAGGAATTCTCAGTAAAACCCCCCGATTATCCAGAACAGCAGCATTTTCTTCCTGCCATTAAGCAGCCCGATACGCTCCACACATTCAGTGGGAAGAGAGAACAGTGTTTTCTTTCCCAATGGGGCATCACAGGCAGTAACCGCGCGGACAGAGATGGAGCCACTTGTGCTGCCAACTCATTACAATGCCTACAAGAATTCAATACAAAGTGGGCTCCAAATTACAACTCCGACAGCTGGCAAGCATTTGGCATGCCTGCTCGCATGCAGCCCTCAAATAAAAATAGAAGAGCCCTTCGAGCCTGAAAGCTGCCACCATTCAAAGAGAATGGGCAGGAGCGCTTGGAAAGACGCATACCTCGCCCTAAAAATGACACAGCTCCCATCAAGCAGATGAACTTTGAAGATGTGGTCCAACATCTTGACGACAGCATGGTTTTGTTTGGCAATTGCTTCATTAAGTTCTGCAGTTAATTACAACTTACCTTCCACTAAGTGATGGATACACAGAGTCCGCATCCAGCAGTGCTGCAAGAGGCAGGGTCACAGCAGTAAATGCATTAGCAGTTCCCCCCACGCTGCTTCTAAGTGCTCCCCTGAAAGCTCCACTCTCTGGGAAGCCCAAAACCCTACAGCTTTGGTTCACTGATGTTTACAGCTTATTTTTGGCACAAACCACTTACAGCCATGCTCTGGAGGTCCAAGTTGCATCGGCTTTTTCTTTCACCGTGCAGCAAGCGGAGGTTAAGGAAGTAACACTGCTCATAGCAGAGAAATAAATAAAGTCTGCTTGAAATTCAGAGGAACTGGCTAAAAACACCTCATTTTTCTTGCTTAGCAAACCCTGGCGCTCCACACAGATGGTGCTCCAGGAAGGAATTACTGATGGTAGTTACTCAATCGCAGAATGAAAGGTTCCAGGAAGATTCTGCTGCTTCCCCAGCTCAAAGAGAACAATCAGGATAACAATAAGTAATGCTGCTTGAAAGCTTTAAGTAAAGGGATTTTGCCAGGAAAGTTTGAAGCTTTGAGTATAACTTTTCATGGGTACTTTCTCCTAGAGCCCACTTAAAAACCCACTGGAAATACTATGAGGAAAGTGCATGGTGTCATATATTAGTACTGGCTGAACATCAATACTGGCAAACACAAGCTAAGCAGCAACATAAAGCATAAAGTTTTCCATGCACACTGGTCTGAAGAACAGACAGAGAGGACAGAGACTCTCTGTGATGGCCACCTCTGGGTTTCAGAGCTTGGCTTAGATGTAGCCCGGCCACGTATGCCAATGTGATGAGCACCAGAAGCACCTGGATGATGCTGAAATGAAGCAGCGTCTGTCTCCAGCCCCACTTCTGAGCTGTCTAAGGATCAGCACCCAAAACCATACGTACCAGGTCAGGATGTCCAAGCTGGGGACAGGGTCAAGGCACCCAGGAGCAGGGTCTCCGATCCACGAGATGTCTGTTTCTGAGGAGAGGTGCTGTTTCCTTCTCCTAGTCCTTCACATCAAGCTCTGCCTGGCACTTCATCCCCCAAATAACAGCCCGTCCCAGCAGAGTTTATGTTTAGATCCTGGCATTAACCCTGGCAAGTGTGTTGGGAACCTTCTGCTTCTAGACTTTTCCATATTCAGCACAACAGAGATGACTCAGAGGCAGCAGCACCAGTGCTGGGGAGCCCCCGATAACACAGATCCTGGTTTATTGAAGTTCCCCACAAAGGCTGAGCTGCCTTTTCCATAAGGCACAACAGGAACTTCAATTCTGGCTTTCAGAATACAGCCCTCAATGCATGTAACAAGGTATAAGACAGAGATATCCTTCTCTTTCACCTTTTGAAACCCTACCTTTTAGCTCCTTGGAAGAGCTGATGAAAAAGCAGGGTGGAACAGAATTAGAAGTGATCTGAAAACACGCTGAAAGCTCCTCGATAGCAAACTGCTTTGGCTGTGAATGATTCTGTGCAGCTCTGACAGTGAACTATTTACTTTCAAGCACAGGAAGGGATTACCATTAAACACCCAACAGATAAATAAAATTACCAGTGAAAGGTCAGAACCGCTGAGATGAGAAAAGGCTTTCAGAGAAGATTCCTCTTTTCAGGAAGAGACGTGGCTCAGCAAAGAGGGAAGAATCACTGCATGGGGAGAGATGGGATATTTTTGTCCCTGGCTCCTCGTTCTGCTGATTTCCAAGGTTCTTTGGTTCTTCACTTCCAGCAAAACCAGGATGCACACCTACAACCGCTGCAGACTTGTGCATCCAACACAGAGCCCAACGCAGGGTTTGTAGCTCTAAAATCCTAGCAAACGAATCTAATTGAATCGGTCAAAGCAGTTTTTCTTTGTAGGAAACAACTGCAAGGTCTTCAGACTGCTTGTTCAGGGAGATAAGAGCCACAATGCAGGATCAGAGATCAAAAGCGGGGACCTGGCTTTGGGAAAGCACCCTCCTCTCTGCTCTCCAGCTCTGTTCGGGAAGGCCAGGGCTAAGTTTAAATAGCTTCGCCAGTTGGAACAAACAACAAACTCCATTCTTAAAGACAGCAGGAAATACCAGCCACGAAAATTCCACTGCACTGCCAAATTCCTCATTTTTGAGACTTCTTTTTAATGCCTATCCCTGCCTGAAAAATAAATTCAATTTTACAAGCATTCTACCCCAATATTTTAAGCACCAGGATCTCAGTTCTCCTCCTATTTGTAGACAGAAGAACGTCACCCATGATTTAAACCTACACGTTGCAAACCAAATGCACACAAGTCAAATAAGCCCTCCCAACCCAATCCGCTGTGTGATGATTCAGACAGGACAAACCAACTGCACAATGAGAAGACAAAAGTTGTCCTCCTGAACAGGATGGCTTTGGGGTTTGGGTTCCTTTTCTTAGAGCATTTAGAGGTTATATTGCATTGCCAATTAAACTCCAGCACGGTGTCATGGCACCACAGGACAGGTGTATACATGGAAACAGCTTCCAAGTTGCAAGATATGAAGCAAACCTCCTGCTCTGCCCTTCTGGAGATGCAGCCAGAAGCATGATCCACTTCGGGTACCACACCAGGACACGGGCGATGCAGAGCGCAGCAGCGGGGATGGATGCACAGGCACATTTCCTGGTGCTCTCCTCCATGCATCATCCACCCACATCTCCCCAGAGACACTCTCTGAGCTCGGATACCAAAACCAGTTGTTACGATCAAAGAAATTGGTTGATTTGGGGAATTTTTGATGGACTATTTATGTCATTTCCTGCAGCAGTCGGTTTGCTTCCATCCCAGTTTAATGGACTTGAGCAAGTTTAAGTGGTTTGTCCTTAGGAGAGGCAGCCTTGCAGAAAAGTGTCCACACATCCCCTACAGAAAGTCCTTTTCTTCATGTCATTCACTAGTAAAAAGGTAATAACTGTATTGAAATAAGGAAAAACAACTTCACTTTGGTCTGTGCTTTACAACATTTAGAAGCAGTTAATGGAGGATAGATGTTAGGATAATGGCTCTATTCAGTTTACCCAACAGCTTGAAGTGGAAGCTTGTAAAGTTGCTTTTTGCGGCAAAAAAGAGCTCTGGATGCACTCTGCTGGCTGCATCTTTCCAGTTTGTGCTTTAGAACTCAGCTTAACTCATACCTGACCCAACAAGAAAGTCCTAAGGATCAATTAAACTCTCAAACTCTCTTCCAAAGCACATTTCCCTTCTCTAGCGCAGCCTCAAGACATAGTAATTCAATCCTGAAAAGAGCCTCAGCCTCTCAAGGAAAATAAAAGGGGGCGAGGGAGGAAGGAATTTTCCTTCATGTGGATATCCTGGAACATAAGAAATGGAACACCCTGGCAGCGTTCAAGGCCAGGTTGGACACAGGGGCTTGGAGCAAGCTGCTCTACTGGAAGGTGTCCCTGTCCATGGCATGGGTTGGAGCTGGAGGAGCTTTAAGGTCCCTTCAACCCAAACCATTCCATGGTTCTATGAATCAAACAAGCAGTTCCCAAAGTGCTCAGGATTTTTGGCTGGTCCCTCTCTGGACATCAGGCCTCTTGTGACTCGCCCTGATAGCACAGAGATGCCCCAAGCCTATTCTGACCTTCACGAGAGCACAACACAGAGCCTGGTTTTGCTGCCTCCTGCCACCTTCCCATAATTAGGAGAGGGACCACTCTGCTCCTGCGGGGATGAGGGAGGTTTGGATTCTGCTCTCCCAAGTGGCTGTGACAAAGAGGGAGCTGATGGCTTCCTCTCTATGGAGAGAGAACCGGCACCGGCAGCGCGCCCACAGCATTCCCACGCACCGGCCTGCGATCCCCGGCGGGAGCTGGAGCCACAGCTGCACTGAATTGCTTCTCACAGGCTAGAAAAAGAGATGAAACGGCTCCAAACTCCTCGGATTCACAATAGGTTCTGAAGATGAGGCTTGCGTAATTCCCATCTGGATAGAAAAGGCTTTTGATAACGCTTGTGTGCGGGAGGCAGCTCTTTGCCTACATGCAAAGCCTTCCGTTTGCCAGAGAAGACAAGGAGCTTCCCAATGAGGTTTGCAGAGGCTCTTCCATCACACCCTTGGTCTCTATACAGCAGCTGTAACGAGCACTGGACCAGTTAAACCATACTGATAAAGAGAGCTCTTAAATCAGAAGGTTAACATGAATATCTCGATTATACACAGCTCTTCTTCCTTATGGAACTCTGCTCTCCATCAGCCTTTGTAACTAAGACTTCCCCCCGCCTCCACCTCGGTCATTAGGGGACTAAAGATGTCTCAACTGCAGTGCTTTTATTCAGGAAAGAAAAGGATGCATGAAGGGACAATGCTCAGCTCCAAACGCAGCTTTACAGGCAGCGTTAATCCAGGGGGAGGCTCTAACAATCTTCTTTGGCTCCACTCCTCAAGGCAGATTTTAGCTGTTCTTCCTGTTGCAATACACCAAAGTATAATCTTCTAACAGGATGCTCGCTACTCTTTAACAATTGGCACTCCAATTTCTTCAAGCCCTAAATGCTGGGCAACCCACAGAATAGAAAGCTGCAACCCAAACTCATTGCTCTTGACAACATAATCTCCCTGCTTTTCTTCTTGGGATCAGTATCATGCAAAAACCCCTAGAGTCAACCCTAGTGTCCACCAATATCATTAGACAAGACATGGAAAGCAGATACTTGATGTGTTTCAAGAGAAGTAACTGGCAGTGGAATAACCCCCATCCTAACAAGCACAGACTGATTTTGGTTTGTGGCTACATGATGGTTTCCATTTCCTCTATGGGCTCTTAGCTTGATTGGATTAACTCTAGCTGCAGGCCCTCCAGCAGTACACTCAGTTGGGTTTTCACATTAAAAACCACATGGGATGGGGCTCTTGGAGCTGCTGTTCTGCTGGGATTGAGGGGCTTAATATCATCAGTGCTGCCAGGATAGACTAAACATCATGCAGCCGTTAAGGACTCTCAAGCTCAAGGATGCTGTGATGCCCCTGCAGCAACCATGTCTTGTTTAAACTATTTCAGCACATACACAGCTGCTGCCATTAAATTCTCCTAAATAACTCTCTTCCCTAAATGCCTGTGAACATCCCGGATGAGCTAAGCTGGATCTGGCTGCACATAAGACTCCTCAGCCCATCCAAACTCTTGCACCCATCACTGGGATCACCTGGCACACGCATGTCAGCGTAGGATTGGGAACCTGGTGCTCCATCTCCTCTGCTTTTTAAAATATCACATATTATAACAGGGTGGGTAATGGAGGAGAAAACTACTGTCTCCTTCAGCCAAAAAAACCTTTTCACCAGGAGCAGGATCACACTCAGCAATTACAGAACCCAGACCTCGATACTCCCACCAAATACTTTGAGTAGCCCCAGTTCAATCAGCAAAGACGCATTTGATGTCCTCTGAAGACAGGGACATTGTCACAGAAGCTGTGCAATGTAAATCCCAAGATTTATGTACTATTCCTTATAGAATTCCAGTTATGAAAGAGCAGCCATTAACATGTAACAAGAAGGAGAAAGGCAGTTCTCTTTATTCAGTTGTTTCCCTGCAGAAAGAGGCCCCAATTCCCTCCATCTCCCCTGGTGCTGCAGGTAAAAGGGAATGATTTGGCATAGATGTGTGGTCTTTGATCGCTACTCAGACTGAATCTAATGGACCACAAGCTACCAACCTCTCCCTTGTCAATAAATAATGTATGAATATATATTCATACACATACATCTAATGCATTGGGACAGCAAGTCAGACCCAGCAGCGAGATATCCTCCTCTTCTCCCAAACAGGTTAAATCATCGCTCCTTTATGCATCCATTCCTGCTGCTAAAAGCAGCTCTGGTTTGTGGCTTACCTGTTCTTTCCAACACGAGTTCTGCAGGAGGAGGTGTTGATTTCCCTATTTTAAATAAGCTGCTGTGAAACCTCAACAAGCCCAAAGCCCTCTCCCCCACAAAGGTAGGCAGCGCCGCTACCGCAGGCTTAAGAGCAGGGGGGATTCAAGGTAAGAAGGAACAAACAGGGAAGATGCACTCAAACTATTCTGGGGAAAAGCAAAGCAAGCTTCCAGAAGCTTTAAGAACAGCCTAAAATGTAAGTGAGCCAAATATCATCCAGAATTCCTTCATTAGGAAGCTTCTCCAAAAATTCTAGTTGCAAGCAAAACCACCCCCAAACCCTTTCACAGTCCTTCTGAAGATGATCCCAATTCCACATCAGCAACTTCCAAGTGTGACACATGGCCACTGAGGTGTCCGTGACTAAAGTGATGCTTTCGTTCTCCAAACCCACACATTTTCCAATGACGGAAAGTGTTGTCTTCAAGGCACCAGGGCAGACACTTAACAACCACACAGGATATTCTCCAAAGCCAAGACAAAGGTTCCAAATACTTAAATGGAACAAAAAATAAGGACACAAGAAGCTCCTCGAGCAGCCCAGCTACATGACAAGCACCAACCTTCTCTCTCCTCTCCATGACATCTATTCTAAAGCATAAAACATGCAACTCATTGATGGAGCAAGGAGCGAAGATGAGTCAAACTTTACTTCCTGATCTGAAATCCTTTTCTTTAGGTTTCTTAGAAGAGCTTTTATTATTAAAGCAGGAAAAAGAACATTTTTCAGCAGCAGTTCCTAAATCCTCACCTAAGCCCAACACTGCTGTACTTCCACCTATTTTTCCATGATTATAAATACCTGGGTTTGCTGCACGCATCTCAGAAAAGGACTGTATTTCCAGCTTTAAGCTGGCAATAGAACACTTTAATATCTTGGTTCAACCCTCTGATGATAGTGTTTTCTGTTAAATCCTGCTGATTCACAGTGAACAACCAGGACTATTTGCTGCATCCCAGAACAGCAGGAATTGCAGATGCTCAGGTCACTAGGAGCTACTCTAGAGACCAGAAGCCTTTAACTACTCTGCAAATAGGTTCAAATTGAAGTGTTTAAGATCTTTGTTTCTTTGGGGGAAGAGCTTTTACCAAAATGACAATACCTTCACCAAAAAGACAAGTAAATATAAACCCTTTAATCTCAACTAAATAGATTGAGAAGCTGCAGCACTCAATGCACTCATAGGAATCTCCACGTGAAAATTCACTCAGAGCCTTCATGAACATCCTCCTGGTGCAGACACTCAGCTCAGTGCCACAAATGACAGCGTTCAGAAGCAGCATGAGCTGACCTCAAAACTTCACTCCACGCAGAGAAGAAAGCTTTAGTGCTTGAGAAGATCAAGCACAGCAAAGCCAGCGCTGGTTTATCCTGGTTCCCTGCTCGCCGACTTGCAACACAACGAAGACAGAGCTTAAAGGAGGAGAACAACCACGAAGAGGAGAGTTTTATCAATCCACCTAGTCACAAACATAACGACTGCTTTATAGACAAGTTATGTCTACCCTGCAATGAGGGCATTAATCTAATGAAAACGTATCAAGAAAAATGCATTGAGACTGACAACAATGCTGTACCTCATCATTAATCTTGACCATATAACACTGCTATGGGCAGAAGAGCTGTTAAGAGGAAGACACTTAAATCACTCTACAGATGGAAGTCATCACGCGACTGTAAAAATGGTTTATTAGCAATACACTTCAAAGCATGACCTGAAACTTAACAAGTTATTTAGTGCATACTGGGGCCTTCTTGTTGCACCTTAGTTACTCTTCAGCATTTGTAGTCTTAATGATAGGGCTGCTCTGACACAGAGCACTGCAAGAACTGGCTAACAAGTGGGTGGGTTTGAATTCTGAGCAACTGGTGACAGCATTGCCAACGAATTTCTGCAAACATGCAAAGATCCAGTTAGCAATGAGCACTGACAATGGTTTCGCTGATTACACTGCTCACACTGAACCCATTCAGCAGTATGCACTGCAGCAAGAGGCTGCGCATGCAGGCAGGATGAAGTGATTCACTGGGGCTCCGTGCTAGCAGCTTTGCTGAAAACTGAAATAGAAAGAATGTTCAAAGCAAACGTTTTTAAGCAGAAATGTAAGCAGTTAGCATTCTCTGCAGAGATAAGCACTTCTACTCTGTGCATATAGAAGCGTTTCTAGTCTATGCGTTATAAGCGTTGACTAGTAATGCAAATCAAGTGCTTTTGAAGAGGGCAGATTTAGATTAGACACTAGGAAGAAATCCTTTATTATGAGGGTGCTGAGGCGCTGGCACAGGGTGCCCAGAGAAGCTGTGGCTGCCCCATCCCTGGCAGTGCTCAAGGCCAGGTTGGACACAGGGGCTTGGAACAACCTGCTCTAGTGGAAGTCGTCCCTGCCCATGGCAGGGGCTGGAGCTGGATGAGCTTTAAGGTCCCTTCCAGCCTCAGATTTGTTAAATGCAACCATCAAGACATGCAAGCAGACTTCCTCCATTAATAAGTTGCTGCAGACCAACGAGTGTGATCCAAAAGCATTTCTACTTCAGCCAGAGCGAGGGCTGCATCACAGGAACGCACTTGTAAGGCTTAATGTTGTCAGATGGATGCAAAGACAAAGCATTTGCTTGTGAGAGCAAGAGGTACAAAATGCCATTAGCAAAGCTGCCAGAGGGAATGTTAATGCCATATTCATCTCCGAGAACTCTTGGTGGCTGTATCTGCCCACTCGAGTGGTTTCTAGCTCTCAAGAGTAACTTGCAGAAGACAAGGGAAACCCAATTAAGGGCAACAGCAGCATCTTTGTCAAAAACCAGCAAGCAATTAAATCTCCCCTACACATGGAAACATGTATTAAAGCTAATTATTGTACATTGGTCAATGTAATTGCAACTCAAATGCAACAAGGCCCACGTAATTAGTTGGCACTAATGGAAACCTCAGAATGCAACGAATGTACTAAAGCTCCATCTCAAGAACACTTCCTTGCAGTACCAGGAAGTTGTGCTACTTCTCTTGAATTTAAGGAGCACTTTGCCAAAGAGAAGATGGATGGGCATCCCCCTGTTCCCTGATATCAGAGAATCATGGAATGGTTTGGGTTGGAAGGGAGCTTAAAGCTCATCTAGCTCCAACCCCCAGTTATTTATATATATGATAGCTCAAGCAACCTAAATAGACTTCATCCTAATTACTACAGCTGAACAGTTACCACTGAAGCACACGTAGAGTTAAGAAAGCATCACAGAATTATTACAGAAAAAGCTAATTTAACAGCGAGCTCTGGAAACATTAACTGAGCCCATTGACAAGGATGAGAAACCTCACAGAAGGCCATCAGCCTCCAAGAATAATGTAGAACACCCTCGCTGCTTTGGAAAGGCAATATAGACGTGGAGGTGCGGCACGGAAGACAGACTGATGCAGAAGTTAAAGACATGGGTGTACTGACCATGTGGGTGCAACCAGCGAGTTGCTCCTGCCTGTAGTACCCGGGCACCTCTCGTAGTGAGTGAAAGGAGTGAACACGCCAGCAAAACATCCTGTTTTCATCAATATTGTAAAGGTTTCTTGCAGTTGTACCCACATGCCCCCACTGCCAGGAACAGAGTCTCCTTCTATCGCTTCCACAAAACAACTGTTCAATACTGAAGCAGAAAAATGAAGTTAATCCTAACCTATCTTCTTCAGGATGCTATAGGCTCCCTTCTTCTTCTACAGAGTCAATGCATTCACCCTTTATTCTCTTTCAACCCCACTGACAGCCTATAAATTATTACTTCATATCGCATGGCACCCAGAGGCTCCAGCCAGGGTCAAAGCAATGCACTAGAAGAGAGACACTGGCTCCAGAGAGCTTCTCAGTCCTGGGCTAGCAAAATACCAGATGCTAAAACACTCTCTGTTTGTGTAAAATAAACTGCTCAGTCTATGTCGAAAGCTCCTCTGCTGCCATTTCCCCTGGCAGATTCATTATCAGTCCACCCAGATCTTCTTCATCCCATTAACTGATGCGGTACCATTTAACATACATTAAATACAGCCCGATACCCAACTTGAAAAACTGAATTAATTCTTGAAGGCAAGGAAAAAAAGGGCTTCACAAAGCAAGGAAATCTCACAGACAACATTCTTTACCACCCTCCCCTGTGTGTTTTAAGCCAATACTGAACCTGGGGGCAATTAATATCCGATACAGTTCTAGCAGCAGCAAAATAAATATCAGCATCTCCTTCAAACCACTGTTTTGTACCATCCATCACTTCCAGGAGCACACGATCAAGGCAGGAGTCAATGAATAACTCTGCTTTTTCTCCAGGATTCAATCCGGACTGCTTCTAAATATGTATTAATGCCCAGACTACATTCACACATTAAAGCTTTGTAGATTGCCATCAGTGCTTCTGCGGCTTAATTTCATCTGTCCCTCACAATTCAGACCTTAACTACTTCCATCCTAAAGGAAAGAAATCACAAAACCCCACTCCACTTTAAACAGAAAACCTCCTGATGCTCGCATAAGCAGATTGCTAAGCGTCTTTGAGAGGATATATATTTAAAACCTGGCAGCAAAACTTGATTCCCCTACTAAAGAGGAGCATTGTCTCAGCTTCTATTGCCTCAGTGCTCATAAACCCCATATTCTGCCATCAGTTAAGCTTGCAAAAGTCAGGGAAGGATGATGAGCCTGACAAGGCAAACAGCTCACGAGTAGATGTGGGGAATATAGCAAGTGAGAGAAGAGTGAGCATTTTAAGCAATGATAAAACGCAAAGCACCACAAGGGATTCATTCAGAGTGTTTGGTTTTCATTCCAGCTGCACAGAGCATAGAAACCCCGGTGCAAGGAACACAAAATGGATGCTTTCTTCCCCCCTCGTTTCCAAACCAAGTTGGTCTGTCCGCTTAAAAACTCATCCCCTCCTCCTGAGTGAGGATGTTAATTGCTCACACAAATGCTGTCTGCTGCTCATTCTAAAGTAAGGGAGAACCTCAAACATTCTGTGCCCTAAACAGCCCTGTTGCCCTAAGTAATTGGAAATGACAGATCCCATCCACCAGCACAGCCCTGACTTTTGTACAGCCAGCTCCAAATAAACCCCGGCAGATCCACAGGAGCACTCACCCAGCCTGGATGGATTCAGCAGCCAGAGCCTGAAAATGAAGCTCCCCCATTTCAGATTAAGCACAGCAGCCTGCATTAATTACCAGGCAAAGTTTAAAGTTGCCTTTCATCATTTGGAAATGCTTTGAAATCACTTGTCTGGTGCAGCAGCTCCAAAAGAGCTTTTATCTTCCAGCTGTAACACAGGAGGCACCGGAAAACCCAGACAAGATTCTCTGCCTTCCAGCTCTGGCATCTCTGCCTTTGAATCTCCTGAAGCACAGTGAGATAGAGAATCCCAGACTGGGTTGGAAGGGATCTTACAGCGCATCCAGTTCCAACCCCCTGCCACGGGCAGGGACACCCGGATACATGACAGGGTGAGATACACAACTAGTAAAGAAGCTGGTTAAGTAGAACAAGTAATCACTAAATTTAACAGAAGGAGGAACTTCACTTGAAAATTTAGACTCATAGAAAGCCAAGCTTCAGTTTAATACCTGTATTTTATACAGCATCTCAAAGGCTCTGTGCAAGTCCAACAGGTTAAATATCCTGCCTCTTCTGCGCTACCAGCTCGTGCTTAAAGCATGGATAATTATATACGACATACAAAAGAAGGCAATTAACACACTTCTCACCTAAAAACAAACAGCTGAGCTAATAGCATGCCTGTTCTCATGCACCACCTTCCCCAGGATCCGGAATAATTCCCCATTGATGCTTCCCAGGCACTCACACTGGAGTAATTTAGGGATGCCATGGTAACATAACTATAGCTCACCAAGTCTCACCTTTCATGAAATCCATGCAACTATTACCTCTCCAAAGTGGGATTTTCACCACCTCCAGCCCATAAGTCTATGATATGATTCTATGATGAGTCTATGGTGATTTAAGCCTCCCCCTCTAACACCCTTCAGAAGTTGCCAAGCTTACTTACCATCCAAACAGGGAAAAAAGCCTCTGAAAACCAGGTTTTAGGCATGAAACCCCTTCAGCTGCACCAGAAGCACCAGTTCATCCCCTCCGAGCACCACACATGCACCCGTGGAGTCCTAGCACCGAGCAGCCCAGACCTGGGTCTCACACACACCTCCCACAAGCACAGAGCCATATGCCTCCTGCAGCTGCGAGTTATTAAATGGGATGAACATTAACCATTTAGGCATCGGTGGCAGGCTGAACATGCAAAAGGCATTCAAGAAACTCCAGCTCTGGAGTTAATTGAAAACAGGCATTTATTAAGGAAACAACAAGGAGAATCTGCTCCTTTCTTACCTTAAGCAAAGGGAGGTCTCTGAATCCTAATGCATCTCTGAATTTTCAACTTCAAAAATGCATTGGTTGGCCAGTTCAAGTGATTTCCCTCTCCGATTTCCTACAGGGAAGACGTGGAGAGAAAAGAAGGGAGAACTGAAGTACTCAAGGGTCCGCAACAGCCATCGGAGTTGAATGCTTCCCCCTCTCCCTGAACAAATCCTCTCCTCCAGCCCTGTCGGCTCTGAAGACAGCACTGCAGCCGGATTTCAAGGCTCGGCTCTTGACATGCAGAATCACTGAAGGATCAAGAACATAAATGTCACTTCCTCCAGGCAGCACATCAACTGCAAAGGAGCCTAATCTGCTCTTGCCAGCACAATCCTGCCCGGCTGAAGAGCAAACCCTGACATCTGCCTCGCGCGGGGCTTTCATCAAACCCTGCTGAAGGATCCCAAGTGCAAAGCCTTGATCGAAAGGATCCCCGTTTTAGCTACACCATCTCATAGTTCAACTCGAGACACTGCACGAGTGGAGGGATATGAACTGAGAAGGTAATAAAACAGAAGTCAAAGCCTAACCTTGAAACAAATCACAGCTGCCTCCATCTGAGCGGTAGCAGAGGCTCTGCTATTATTAAATGAGCTTCAGGAGAGATTTAACTAACTGGATTCCACTGCAATGCTTTATTTATGGCATGTGTGCCTGTCCCAAAATATTTCCTAAAGGTTTTTCCCCTCTCCTTTATTGCTTTGGCATATTTCCTGATCAAATCCAACAGGCTTAAGGCCTATGGAGGCTGGAATATGGGTATTAATGGGTTTTGGACACTATTGCATAACAGTGGCCTAAAGTTGCTTAAAATAGAAATTAGATGTCACGACCACAACATCCTAAATACGCACTACACGTCGATTAAGCAGAAATCAGGACACCAGCATCGACTGGAAACAGCATATAATTAACTCCTAAAATGGCATTTTAATGGTCTCTGCCCTTCCTCAAGCCAGCAATAGCGTGTATAATTACTCTCTTATTAGCTCTCTGCATCCTTCCCTGGCATTCCCGGTTTAAAAATGAAACAAACCCTCTACTGTTGGGAGTTTGCCTGGAAGAAGCCTTGTTTTAAAAGGATTACCCGCTGCTAAAAGGAAACTGGACCCATAAAAGGAGGCTTATTCATGCACTTGAAGGCTGTTTCTTTAGGTATCTAACACACACCTGGATCTTTTACAGATCTATCTGAATTCTCCCACTGAATTCGCTCCACAAAGTAAATGTTATCGTCCATTCAAATACATGCCAACGCAACGCTGAGCCCGCAGTGATTCCTTCCTATAATCCTCTTGCTGGAGGCTCCATTTAATAAACAAAGGCAGCTCTAATAATTCAAATCTTACTTTCAGAGATGCGATGTGCCTGTCAGAAGCTTTCTGCAAGAGACTCAGTACATTTCTTCAGCCCTTTTCCAAGGCTTTGCATATGTTTAAGCCTGCGTCTTGCCTTTTGAATGCTGATAACTACCGCGTTTCTTCACCCCCCTTTAAAGGCTTAAACACAAGCACAGACGTTTTTATTAGTGCATCACGCGCCATTAAACTGTCAGCTTGTCTTCCAGCATCCTCTTTAGGAAATAAATAAATACAGGGCCTCGAACACATCTTTACAACAAAAATCCTCATTTTCTTGGCACTATCTTTTTTTTGATCGACTGAAGCAAACAAAGCTCAAACCCAACAAAGCACCGCGTGGTTCCCTTCCAGCCAGGCTGCAGATGATGGGAACCACTCGACGCAGCACCTGTATTTGTAAAGGCGGCTCGGATGTTCACAGAACACCCATCCAAAAAGCTCTTCCTTCACTTGGCTCCTCCAAGAGATTGACTTTGGTTATTGAAGAGTTCACAAGGCAAGAACTGCCCCATTCTGAACCGTGGTCGCACAGGAACAGCTGCCAGAGAAAATACCCCATACACAGTACCACTGTACTGCTGTTGACTGCTGATGCGGAGATTGGTGCTGGGCAAAGGTCTCCTTGGTCCCTGCTGTCCCCACACAGGGAGGACAGGGCTGGTTTGTCACAGGCAAACAGAGAATCATAGAATCCCAAATTAGTTTGGGTTGGAAGGGACCTTAAAGCCCATCCAGTCCCAACCCCTGCCACGGGCAGGGACACCTTTCACTAGAGCAGCTTACTCCAAGCCCCTGTGCCCAACCTGGCCTTGAACACTGACACAGATGGGGCAGCCACAGCTTCTCTGGGCACCCTGTGCCAGCGCCTCAGCACCCTCCCAGGGAAGAGCTTCTGCCTAAGAGCTCATCTCAGTCTCCCCTCTGGCAGGTTAAGGCCATTCCCCTTGGCCTGTCCCTACAGGCCCTTGTCCAAAGCCCCTCTCCAGGTTGCTTCTCAGCCCTTTTAGGTACTGTAAGACTGTTACGAGCTCTCTCCTGAGCCCTCTCTACGAATAAGCATCCCTGCAACAGCTTGGATACAGCCAGGAGAGCCAATCTGGCCATGTTACGGATCTGTCTGCTGCTGGCTTGCAGGAAGAGCAGCTGCAGAGCCTGGAAATAAACCCAGGAGATTGCCTGGGGCTGAGCACGGAGCAGCCAAGCAGGTGCCTTCCCCCCATTTCCCCCTCACAAGGCGAGAGGCAGCTCCTGCAAACAGCTTGCACCGGGGGCTAGACCAGGGCATCGCTCCAGCAGCAAAGAAATCCCTTGGGACACCTCCAGAAGAGGGATTCAGATCTTGATGCAGTCAAACTCCCAGCCAGCACCACCAGGACCGCAGTAAGCAGAGGGTGAGAGGACAGAAACAGAGCAGGAGAAGGTAATGCTTAATGCAGCCCCGAGGGATGGAAAGCACTTCTTCTGTGTGCACAGGAGCCCAAAGCCACGTTGGAAGCAGCAGCCCAACGCCCAGAAGGCACCTCAGTAGAAAAGCAATTGAGGGTAAACCTCACATACACAGAGCTGCACATTTAACAACAGCTTTTATGAATATATGCATGAAATGAGAGATTTCGAACCATCAGCAGAGACTGGTTTCTGCTCGCTGGTCCAAGCCATCTGCTGTGCTTTAAGACTCGCTCCACTCAGTGCTTCGCTTCTCCAAACTCAGCTTCAGCACTGAAACGAAGCTTTGGATTCCTTTTGGTATATTCCTGGAATTACAGTGATTCCAGCAGTTTGGTGAGTCATTGATACATGGAACCGGGTGATTAGAAACCCTTTGCTTGCAACCTGCAAGCAAACAGATAATGTGTTCTGAACACGGTGTGACAGAAGCACGTGCTGGCTTCAAAGTGACAAAACAGCCAAGAACACGGATTTTGGCACAAGGTGCCCAGAGAAGCTGTGGCTGCCCCATCCCTGGCAGTGCTCAAGGCCAGGTTGCACACAGGGGCTTGGAGCAAGCTGCTCCAGTGGAAGGTGTCCCTGCTCGTGGCAGGGGTTGGGACTGGAGGAGCTTTAATGTCCATTCAACTCAAACCATTCTATAAGATTCTATGATCTTACCCTAAGGCTTTCAGTATACAGCCTAAAGAGATGGTCCAAAACCAGCTGAACTAATTCTGCTCCCAGTTCTCTCCTGAATCCACAAGAGTAACATTTTCTCTTCATGCCCAGGCAGGAGGATTTTACCCTGTTTCTATTAAACAGCAAGACCTCCTATTTCACTTGGGTGATCCATAAACCAGAAGTTGCTGTTTCTAAAGCCCAAGACTATAAAGAGAGAAGAAATCTCTACTCCCAGCTGCTGCACACTTGACACTGAGCCACAGGCATGATTCCTCCTCGGAGCTGTTCTAGCATTTTCCCATCTGAGTCAGGAATGTGCCAGGTTCAAGTTACACAGTTCACACCAAGCATCTGATGGGGCCAGAAACCCCTGAGCTCTGGATTTCTGCTCTTATACAGTGCCTGTTATCAATGCAGCTCCTCTGAACCATGCCCATCCATCAGGATACAGATGGGCGTCTTCTCCATAACCCTGCATTTCTCACTTCCCAGCTGGGCAGGATGGTGGTATGGACACTCAAAAGAGCAACAGGGAAGCAGGAACCTGATGTCTCAGCTGAGATGCCAAAGGCCAGCAAAGGGTTTATATCATCACGCTGCTCAGATGGAGGGCACGGAAGAAGAGATGCAGGCACCCCAACACCATGCACCCAACACACAGAGCTTCCTGATGACATTTGTCACTTATTAAAAGTGCTTTTCAATTTCAATAAGGTGCTTAAAGTGATAGCACCCAATTAACTCCTCAGTGGGAAGACAGCATCAATATTCATGAAGCAGTCGGAACAGATTCATAATTGTCTGAGCCCACACGCAACAGAGCTGCGCTAGTACTGTACCATAACCCCCCAACAATGTGTTCTCCTTCAAATCAATATTCATTCCAGTGGCAGCACCACTTCCTCCCAAAAAAAGATACATAAAAAACATCAGTACTCAAATCAGGAGCTGGTTTGGGTTCCAGACTGATTTTTGCCCATTTAAACAGTGTCCAGCTTTACCCAGCAATGTTTCCAGTGAGAGGGGGAATTCTGGTCCCATAGAAAGAGGAACCAGCCTGACTCAAGCTCACGAGGTTCAACCTGACTAACAAGTCCCTCAATTTGAGCCACGGAGGCAGTAAAACCATTCCAAGTGCTGCCATTCCAGTGCTCGGTCCCAGCACAGTCGGGTTTTCTGGCTGCTGTGTAGTGCAAAGTGGTTATTCAGGTTAAAACCAGGGCTCAGTTTAATACTGATCACTTTGTTCTACAGGGTGGGAAAAAACCTAACATTATAATGCTGAAACAGAATTGTTTCAGCCCAGAACTGTCTCCAACACAAAGGACCTGCCTGCCTCTGGCCACCAAAGCCGAGCAGGAGCTGCTGCAGGTCCCAGAGCAGGGCAAACCCCTGCTCAACAGCACCAGCATTGCAAGCTCTGCTCTTGCAGCCACAATGGTTTCATTGGCATCTTGTTTTCCACCCTCGCTAGGCTTGTGAGCCTCATCCATGCAGCCCCAATATGCAAGATCAGGAAGGCAGGGGCTCCCCATGCAGACTAACTTGAAGTTTGCAATGCAGAACAGTGGAACAAGAATGTTTTAAAGCACATCCCAAGAGAAATGATTACAAAGAGCAGGAGGCTGAACTGCACTTGGATACCAAGGGAAAGGAGTTTGCAATACACAGAAGTGACAGCAAATACAACGCAGGGCCTGCGGCAGTCAGAGCAAACCTGCTCCATGGAAGCAAAGGAGCAAATGCCAGCAGAGGGCACTCGGAAGCCAAGAGAGAACAAACCCACTATGCGATGTAAGGATGGCTCTGCCAATGCCTCCATGGACCAAGAATTGTGCCTTGTAGTCCTCAAGCAGTCACAAAGGCAAAACGTTTGGTCCATGGTCTGATTTCCATGCCACAGCAAAACGCCTCCGCTGCCAGCTCCCGGTTTGAAGGGTCTCTGTGATCCCACGTGCTGGACACGGGTGGGTTTGCTCTGATGGCAAAGACCAGAGAATAAGAACCATGAGGAACTCTTCCCCTTTGGGAACAGTTTCAGGGGAAATGTGCACTGCTGTCAGTCCCAGGACTGTTAAATGAGGAGAAAGCAATGGCACAAGCCAAGCCTCTCGTTAGCTATGTTCTACACTGCAACAGTCTGCAAGGAAAGCTTAAATCCTCTTGGAAAAGTGGACAACTTCACAGCAGCCAAATCTGACATTCACTTTAGGCACTGGAGCGGCTCTAAGGTCTCCCCTTGGCCTTCTCTTCTTCAGGCTGAACCAGCTCCATCAACATCAGTTTAGAAGCTAAAGCCTAAGACAGGTTTTTTGGCTTACACAGGAGGGCTGAGGCAAAACCAGAATGTGTGATTGCTAAGTCTGCAAACCTGTGTGCTGCTGCACCCTCACCAGAAGATGCAGCTTGCAGCCACTACACCCTTAGCAAACAAGAGAGCAAACCTGACTGTGCCAAGGCTTGAACAGCAAGGTTCTCCAGGCAGCTCCAGCTCCTGACCTCCTGAGGCTGTGCCCTTCTGACAAAGACACAAGACAAGCAATTAAGCATCAGAGAAACACAGCACTACCTTAAGCCTTCCAAACCCCAAACCAGCCATCAGAACGTGGCGGTTCTGCAAGTGATCTGAAAGCCTTTGTTTTCCCAAGCCACCAATACTATAAAATGTGCAAAAAAAAGTGTTTAGAGACTTGAGAATGATACCTTTGAGCAGGTGAGAACCTGATCAATCCCACATCTCACTCCTGCAAGAAAGCCAAGTTTTGTGTATAGCTAAAGAACACCTCACAGTTACACATTGCTATGGAGCCTGCAGTGTTGTGCAGCCCATTTGCATCTCTATTACTCTATAAATTTTACTGTGCACAAATACCAGGAATACTTCACTGTTAATGAACCCCCAGTGCCAGGATTTGCCTTTCCAAGGAAACCTGGAACTGTGCAAAATCCTTTCTCTAAAGCAAAACATCCTCTGCTGGTGCTTACTGTGATCCTCAGCTTTGCGACCCACTCCGCTTAGGAACAAATTCACCTTCCATATGTGCAATTCTTTGGTAAATATAAGGCACCATATATTTGCTTCTAAACGTAGTCTGAAGATCCCAGACTGGTTTGGGCTGTGGAAGGGACCTTAAAGTTCATCCAGCTCCAAGCCCTGCCATAGGCAGGAACACCTTCCACTAGAGCAGGCTGCTCCAAGCCCCATCAAACCTGGCCTTCAAAGATCAAATACAAGCACTAGATGTGCACTGTGAGTGACTTTGTCCATGTTATACCAATAGGGATACACAAGCTCCTGTCCAGAGCAGCAATAAACTACTCATGGAGTGATAAAAAAGCCCTCTATGAAACATCCAGTGGAAACATGACGTGTCCTCATTGATGAAGGCATCTGGCAGACATGAAACCCAAAAGCACACCTTTTTTCCCCTCTATTTGTCCATTCTCACCTCTAAAGGTGCTGCTCCTCCTCCTTCCAACCAGCATTCAAGGAGTTTGATACTGCACATGAAAACTGGGTTTGAGCAGCTCATTTTGATATAAAGCTACTTCCCTATCAGAAGAAAGCAAATACACACCTCGCAGTAACTACAGAGTTAAACACGAGGGCATGAGCGTAGCTCCCTTCTTTTCTCCACTGCGATCTTATTTTGTATATTAAGCAAAGGAATCCAAGTGTTGCATTAAGTTCTCCATAATTCATCACTTTTCCTGATAACAGAAGAGGAAGAGTTCTTTTAAAAGTCTAATTCCCAGCAGGCTTCATATGAACATTCTCCGCGAGTGCTGCTCATGCTTAAGAACAGGCATTAAACAGCTAAAACATTTGATGTTTGGAAACAAAGTCACCCATCTGCCAAGGGCTTTGGAAGCAGTACATAGCACCAAAGATTTTCTGTTCTAAAACCACTTCATGGTAAAGAACAAATCTCCAGACATGCAAAGCTTAAAGCTTAAAAATAATCCTTTCCATTTGCTCCCAGCTTTCCTTAGGAAAGGAGTTTGTTTACTGGGAAGGACCAGTTCTCCACTGCAAAGAGCCACCCCTCCTGTAAGATGTGAGTGCTCAGATCTACCTTATCTCAAGGAAATAATGGCATTTATAAATGAATCATAACGCTTAAAAATAACTGACCTACTTTGCTTGGCCACCAAGGACTCCCAAGCAGCCAAGCTCCGAATTACCACCGTGCCAACGGAAGTGTGAAGGTGTTGCACGTCAAGCTGAGATTTCACAGCAAGGCACAGCACAGGCAGCTGCCTGCAAAACCTCACTGCAGGGCTCTCAAAGCCTCCCAGTTCACTTCCAGTTACCTCCATCAGGCTTCCTCAAACACAAAGTGCCACAGTCCGGCTGGCCCTGGCATCCGGAGCATGTTCTTTTGCTCTGGAGGTACTCAAAGCTTCAGCTACAGAGCAGGGATTTGCAGAGAGCTTGTTGTCTGCTGAGGGAAGCTCTGAAAATAGCTTAGGAAGATAAACAACACATCCCTTGGTTGCAATGTGCCCATAGAATCACAGAATGGGTTGGGCTGGAAGGGACCTTAAAGCTCATCCAGTCCCAACTCCTGCCATGGGCAGGGACACCTTCCACTGGAGCAGCTTGCTCCAAGCCCCTGGGTCCAACCTGGCCTTGAACACTGA
>WYDI02015885.1:0-21083 GCA_009867235.2 Psittacus erithacus | reverse complement strand
GACACAGGGGCTTGGAGCAAGCTGCTCTAGTGGAAGGTGTCCCTGCCCGTGGCAGAGGGTTGGAACTGGATGAGCTTGAAGGTGTCTTCAACACAAACCAGTCTGGGATTCTGATTAGTGAGGATGTAGTTTCACTAACAACGTCTTTTTCTTTGGGGACCGGAGTTTGACTAACTAGGTCTTCCCTACATTGTCTTTCATTTGTACATGTCTGAAAGATCTGATAAATGGACTTCATCCATTCCTGCTCTTCCCTCCCCCTGCACTCCTCAGTGCTGACGGGAGCAGAATCTTTGGTCTTTTGTAAGAAGAGGGAAGAGATAAACAGGCTGTATGCAAAAAGGCTTTCTATCAGCACCCGAATATTATGAAACTGTCACTGTAGCTCAGAACAGTCGCACTGTGATGGCCCAGAGGACCCAGCAGTGCAAATACTGCACACAAAGCCTTGTGTTTGAGCAGCGGAACAGAAGCTGAGGCAATGCTGTGAGTGCCAATGTAAGTAATGTAAACCTTTGGGGATCTGGGAGGCTCCTCCACTAAGTCATAAAATCATTGCAAATGGATCAACTGAGGCAGGCAGTTGATTACAGGATTTAATACTTCTACACTTAAGCTAGTACTTATTGATGCATAGTAATTCCAGTAGGTAAGAACTCACCTGTTGATGTGCAAAGAAGAGTTTCTTCCACCGGAACAGTTCTATCCTCTCTAGTATACTACCAAGCCATGAAATCATATCACACACATTAACAAACTTGTGATTTATTTTAAAAAGATGTGAAGATGTCTGGAGCAAACTGCTCTACTGGTCACTAATGTGCAGCTCTCGAGTGACAGCAGTACAATAGGATGACTGCTAGGTGTAAACCTCCAGCTCAAGGACTAAACATCTCTTGAGCAAGTTAAAAACAAACCAAAAACCCACCCAAACCCCCAGCACTGGATGAGGCTAATGGAATCTTTTTGTGTATGTAACTGGTTTCTGGTGGAGTCCCGTGAACCTGTGTAAGTAATGACCCTACTTCTGCTTCTACGCTAGTCATCTAATCTTCACCTTTTGTCTAAAATAATTCAGCTTGAGGTGCCTCATGCAACCAGACTTTTCAGCCTAGTGGTGGTTCTTGGGCCTCCCAGGGCCTTCTCACTGCAAGCAGGTCAGCATGAGAGCTGCACAACATTCTTCGGGCTCCTGTCACAGATTTGGCATTTTGCTTTTCTTTTGATGCTTGACGAGGGGCAGCTAAGACACTTCAGAAGGGTGAATTTCCACCAGCATGGATAACACTTCCTCAAACGGCACAAGCATAGCTCAGCAGGCTTCTGTCTTCTATCGTAGTGGCAACCTCACATGCAGGCCTGAGGCTGTGGGGATGGACATACGC
This sequence comes from Psittacus erithacus, assembly GCA_009867235.2. Taxonomy (NCBI): domain Eukaryota; kingdom Metazoa; phylum Chordata; class Aves; order Psittaciformes; family Psittacidae; genus Psittacus; species Psittacus erithacus. The sequence goes on along the minus strand of WYDI02015885.1, from coordinate 19,698 downwards.
ATAGCTGAAGCCCCTGGGTGCTTCTTCTGTGCTCTTTCCATCCCCGCAGCTTTCACCCAGCTGTTGATGATGCTCGCTTCAAGCTTGCGTACTTGTGTGACCGATGGGGGGTCAGCTGAATTGTGTCCTCTAGAGAAAGCAGAGCAGGGTGAGCTGGTCAGTGCGGGCAGCTCTGCCTCTTGCACAGGAAAAGCCAAGCCAGGGAACTGAAGGACAGAGATTATCTGTTTTGTACTTGATATTTATGCCCTGGAAAAAACTTACAGCGTGGCATCCACAATGAGGTTGGGAGGCAGGCTGGAGAGCCCCAAGTTCTCCCTTGCATTGGTGGCTGGTGCCCTCTACTCTGGGGCTGAAGCCTGATGGCTAATGCCAAGAGACACGGGACTATTTCACGTGACTGACAGCTACAGGCTATCGCACACTTGTGCCAATCCCTGTGCAAGAACACATTCCAATGAGAGTATGTGAGCTTAGTGCTGAGTTCAGCAGTGCCTGGCTTCCCAGGAGGCTGGAAGAGCCCTGTACTGGGGAAAAAGATTGCTTTCCTACAGTTAGGCTGTGACAGCCTGTACCCAACCCCTGTTAGAGGATCTCCTGGATCTTTGGACTGTGACTAAGATCTAACACTCAGGCAGAAGGATTTTGTCAGCCAAAGGAGAGCTTGCTACTTACCGGAGGTCTAGGTGATGAGCACCTCCTTTAACAGTCAGTGCAATTAGTGAAGGGCTGAGGCTGCTATTTATCTGGAAGAAGAAGGAGCAGAGAGAAACTCTCACCAAGTGACCAGGCAGAACTGGGCATTTGTTCTGAAAACTGCAAGGTGAGCTGGTCAGGACTGAGGACAGGCATGGGAAGAGCCCCCTGCTATGCCTGACATTGTGTGCAGAGCTGACAGTCCCAATAAACCCAATGTCTCATTTCAAATGAAGTGATTCTACGATCACTAACGTCCTGAGGCTCCTCAGTGGGTCAGTGTAAAACAGCTGCCAGCAGAAACTCACATGTAGTATAGATGAATTGCCAGTGCTGCTCTGAAAGGGGGGAGGGTTGTGCATCACATGGAAAGGCTGCTCTTTGTGCTGGGGGGTGCAGGACTCTACATGCTTACCCCTCCTCCAGCCCAAGGATCCAAGTCTCCATTTGAAAAAATGATGTTGCTCGCACTTTTCAGGTCTGAAATTCAGAGAGATGACATGTGAGAGGGCTTCCTGCCCATCTACCCAAATGCGTTTGGCTACTGCAGCAAACATGGCCAAGAACAGAAAACACAGGAGAATAAAGCAAATTCTTGGCAGTTTTTAAGTATTCCATTTCTGTCTTGAGATACAGAAAGGTCTGTTTGGCTCAAGTCACCACAGGGCTGTAACTTTCTGCCAGGACCTGTCAGTGTGTTGTGTCTGTCCCCACAGGCACAGGCAGGTGGGACAGGCAGACAACTGCGGGGTAGTGCCAAGGGACGAGCAGCCAGCACAACTCACCTCCTCCCCAAAAGTTTATCTTCAGCCAGTGTGCTCGTGGCTTCACGTGCCACTTCCTCCTGCAGTACTGCTCCCGCATGGCCTCTGTGAAGGGCATCTCAGGGAACATATCAGTCATGTTGTTGCTGTTGAAATTTAAGTTGATCTCCGTGCAAACCTAGTAGAGGTAGAAGAGCTGTCACAGGGCAGTGGGTTAAAACCAGGATGACCAGCAGCTGGAGCCTGTTGGTGTCTCTAAAACTTTACCTGGTAGTCCCAGGCCTCGGCATCTGAGCCAACGCCGCAGCCCGTGGGGTCAGCGCAGGACTGGTACAGCCGGTATATGTCATAGCACTGTGCCAAGCCAGAGGAGTTGTAGAACACCCCTGCCAGGGGAACAGAACACACAGCTAAGCTGCCAGCACCTCTCTGTTGCCCCACCACCACTTCGCCCCCAAACCACATGGCCAAGGGGTGGCTGTCCCACCTGGACAAGGGCATCAGCCTGGAGCAGGGGGTGACCAGCATTAGGCTACAACCCCAGCTTAATGCCAAAGCTTCCACATGGTCTCAAGCCTGGCTGTGGATACCCTTTGCTTCTGCTGTATACACAGGGAGAAAAGAGACTACAGGTGCTCTCTGCTTGTGCCAAAAGCAAAGCAACTGGTTCACTAGGTATTGGGAAAACCCTAGGCTCCAATCTCCAACACCAGCAAGAGCAGGCTTAACATTAACATTAACGCAGGATGTTAGTTAACTGCTTCAAGCTGAACAGGACACAAGTGCTGAGACCTTCCCACCCCCTCCTTGAAAGTAGCTGTTGTCTGAATCAATAAATTCTATTCAGAGAGCCAAGGGTGCTCTGTCACAGACAGGATTTTGTTTTGACTTGTTCAAGGAGGAAAGACGGCATGTGCAGACTTGCCCCGATGAAAGAGCACCTAAACAGGCGCCCAACAAAGCATTGCTGGGGAGCTGCCGAAGAACGAGCTGCTCTTTGTGCAGATGGGTAGTTACCAGATAGCAAGGAGGAAGAATGTGGCTATGCCAGCGGCTGTCCAAGGCTGCCAGTGTCACAGCCAACAGGCAAAACACACAAACACTGTGGGATTTGTGTGATAACCAGCACCAACAGCTCTACTTGCAAACAGCCCCAAGCAGCTCTGCAAGGCACAAGGCACACTGTGCCTGTAAAGCGCTGGGCAGAGGCTGCTGAGGAAGGGACTGCTGTGGCTGCTGCTCTTTGGATGGCTCTGTGTGCTTTGGCAGCACAGCCTCAGCTCCCCTGAAGCAGGAGACGCCTGTTCCGGCTGCAGAAGAGTGCCCAGGGGATGCACTGACCGCAGGCAGCTGAGTCCCACGGCTGCTTCCAGAGCCATGCTGCTGCGCTCGCAGGCCGGCACAGCGAGCCTGGTGTCAGACACCTACCTGGCTAAACTCCTGGATGGGCTCAGCAGCCTCCGCGCACAGAGCGTGCTGTGTGATGTGACGCTGGAGGCAGAAGGGGTTTGCTTTCCAGCCCACAAGATCATTTTAGCTTCAGCAAGTAATTACTGCAAGATCCTGTTTGTTGGAAACTTGACCAGAGCTGGGAGCCCAGACAGTAACATCCGGCTGAAAGCCGTCAGTGCTGCTGGGCTAAGAAATGTTCTCAACTTCATTTACTCCAACAAGCTAGACCTCTCATTGCAGAATATTGAGGAGACCTTCAAAGCTGCAGAAACCCTCCTGGTTCGGGAGGTGATCAAGCTGTGCTTCCACTTCCTGGAGGGTTGCTTGAACTGTGAGAACTGTGTGGATGTTCTTAGCATCGTTAACAAACTCGGGCCAGCAGACCTGAGACAGAAAGCCATGTGCTACGTAGGGCAGCACTGCAAACAGATCCTGGCTGATCCACAGTGCTTGAAAGATCTAGACCGAGGAACTCTTTGTGAAATTTTGGCCAGGACCGACACAGAAGGATGCAGTGAGCTGGAGCTGCTCAGAGCTGCCATGAGCTGGCTGCAGCATGACTGCACACGGCTGAAAGATGCAGCAGAGGTTTTAAGGCACATAAGATTCCCTCTCATTCCTTTATGGGATCTGCAGCAATGTATGCAGGAAATGCCTCTTACGAGGCTGGATTCAGGCTGCCACAGGTACGTGCAGGAGGCTCTGAACTACCACTCCCAGCTGTATGCTCAGCCAGTCCTGCAGACCCAGAGCACAAGCCTCCGCGCTGGTTCCACCGTGCTGCTTGTAGCTGGTGGCAGAACCACCACCAATCACGTATGCAGAGAGATATGGGCTGCAGACCAGAGCTGCAGCTCCTGGCACAAGGTCGGGGACCTCTGCATGCCAGTGTACAACCACTGTGTCACCATCATCAATGACTTTCTCTTTGTCATCGGGGGACAGAGCAAATTTGATCCCACTGGAAAGCAACCGTCAAATGAGGTAAGACATAAGAAACTTTTAGCCTTGGAAAAATGGCTGGGTGAGGAAGGGAGGGAGTCATTCCTCTTGCACACCACAGCTCTCACAACTCTACACGTTTCTTAGCACACCGGGCAGTACTGAAAGCCCTTGGGAATACAGCTTCCAAACTGCCTGGGAAGGAATCAGCTCCTGCCCTGGTCTCACCTTGCTTCTACTGTAAATTGTTATCCTACTCTGTACATAACTTCCATGGTGCAGGGTCAGCTAGGTCCACATCAGTTGAACAAGCAACTCCATGAATGCTATCCCTATCCCATTGCTGCTGCCATGGGGCTCATCTTTGGGAGGCATAGCTGAAGTTCCCCAATTCACTTGAGAACTGCTCTTTCCTCGGGTTTGCCCTGGAAATGCAAATCTGCTTTAGGTCCCAGGACCTTCCCCTTCTGCCTGGGGAGTAAAAGGACTTTTGTCCCCAGGCAGGATTTTGTATTTTCCTAGATGGCTGCAGTGAGCTTGCTAGCAAAACCAGCATGTTTTCCTTTCCCAAGCTCCCAGGTGGGCTTATTTCAGCAAACAGCAACTCCCATCCACTGCCTCGCAGGCAGGAGGCAGCTCAACAGCAGCAGAGCAGAGGATGCTGCAGCACCAGGGCTACAGCCCAAGCTCAGCATCCACCCCATGTGGTTCTGCAGACACTGCCCTTGCTCAGTGACCTGAGCTTTCTAACAGGAGTGGCAAAACAAGCTTCTGAAAACACGCTGAACAAGATGTGAGTGGAAGCCCAGACTTAGCAGAGGTGCTGTGCCCCTCTTGTATTGTCACCAGGGATAAGGGGAGGGGAAGCCACTCCTCTCTTCTCCTGGACAAGAGCAGCAGGCAAAGCTGGGAGAACAACCTGTTCTCAGACTCCCCTAGACCTCCAGAAAGGCCTTATCTGAGCCTCCAGCTCCACTGGGAGGTGCTGCTGTAGCAGCTGGCTGGCACTAGAAGTCGAGCCCGTTCAGGTCTGAATATAAAACCTTCCTCAGTCTAGGGAACCGCTTCTCAGTTCTTGAAGCCACACGAGACACAAGGCAGTCACATACCACCTTCTAACTCTCAGCCCTCTGCTGTGATCCTAGGTTTTCCGATTTGATCCCCGCAACACCTCCTGGCTCCAGGTCGCCAGCATGCTGCAGAGGCGGACGCGCTTCCACGCAGATGCGCTGTCCGACCGCATCATCGCCGTGGGTGGTGGGACACTGCTGGGGATCCTCACATGCACGGTGGAACTGTACCAGCCCGCTGACAACACGTGGGAGTTCACAGCTCCCTTCCCCATGCCTATTGCTGATCATGCAGGCACGACCCACAAGGGAATCCTCTATATTTCAGGTGATAAAGCTGGTAGAAAGCAGCATATTTTCATATAGTTTTGTTGATTTTTGCTAGCATCTTAACATCACAGTCTAAGCCTGCACTCACACTAGTAACACCCACAGCTCCAGGGTCAGTTTCCTGCTGTTTTACCACAGCCTCACTGCCCTCCTGTGTTCTTCCTGTGTTACCTTTAATGCCTTTGTTCAAGACATTAAAGGGGATACCATTTACTTGCAATCCACATCCCTGCTCACCTTTGAACCTGCAATCCTGGCTGAATCCCAAAGCTTTGCTGTCTGAAAGGTAAACCAGGAGCAGGCTGCCATAGTGCTGGGGATGGGATTAAACCCTGGTATTAATCTCAGTGGAAGATGTGGGACTAACACTCCTGTGCTGCTTTGTTAACCTGTACAAAAAGAAATATAATGCAGGCTCTTACTGTACAAGGGATCCTCAGTCTCTACAGGGATTTTCGGTAGATGGTGCAGGGTGTTTGACAGTAAAGCAGCATGGGTTTAAACACTTCAGGGAAGTGTTGCAGGATACTTAGCTTTTGCAGCTACTAGTTTGGACTTAAAAGATAATCTTTAGTTTGTCTTAGGAAAAGCACTGTTTGTGTTACTGCCTCCAAGTTAAAAGTCCTGAGCCAGTCTGCCATTGCTGCAGGCTCCCTGCTCCATAAACCAGCTACAGCCAGCTGGGATCACTGCACTGATCCAGTCCAGATGAACTTCAATTGCACAGTTGCAATGAAAGACACTTCTCTGTGAAGGACTGTACACCTGAGGCCCCAAGAACAGGGAAGGTAGCACACAGGCTGTCCTGCCCCAACACATACCCCAGTGACAGCAGGGCTCCTGATAAAGGTTCAGACAGGGAATGGCTGAGACTCGAGTTATTCAAGTCCCTGCTTTGACTCAGCCTATGATGCCACAGGCAGCTCATTTACTGAGCTCATAAACTGAGATCTGTTGATCTCAGTTCCTACCAGAAAACAAGGACAAAATTGCTTCACAGAGCTTCAAACACACCATAGCAACCTAGCCTTGGTAACACCATACCCCTTGAGTGCAAGATCTTCCCTATCTATAGCATTCATTTCCTTCTAAACTAGTGTGGTTAACTGCAACTTTGATCTGGCCAGCCTACAGCCCTGCCCAAGCAAGCAGAAAAATTAAGAGCATTACTTTAATACAGGATTTAAATCCAAGGTCCAAGCAAACAAAGTGTCTGTGTCCAGGTGAGCTGGGGTCTATAGCCAACCTGAAATACCATCTTCCATGTTTGAAGAAGGCTCTGCAGGCTGGAATTGGACAGACAGGCAAATGGAGACACTTCCCCGCCCCATAGCAGCACGTTCCTTTTGCAAGAAGGTTTTTATAATGCACACTGAAATACACAAGTGAATGCCTAAGAAAGAAAGTTGACCACAGCACTGGCAGATTGGCAATGACTTTCTGCTGAAGACCCAGCATTCAAAGAGCTTTCAATGCTTTTCCTTCAAATGCCCATTTTGTGACTGCTGGAAGCAGATTCCCCAATGCAAGCTGCTCCTGGTTACATCTGAAATACCCCAAGAGCTGGAAATCCCCCAGTTTACAGAAAGCTGGAACTGGTTTGGCTGGATTTTTGTTTTGGTTTTGTTTTCCTCTTTAAAATACGTGAGCAGCTCAGGTTTTGAACTCCACACATCAGCTGCGCAGGATGTGTGAAATTTCCAACCTGATCTTCCTAGGTATTGGAATTAAAAAAAGTCATTTCTATCAATGTTTGCAGAAGGTTTGCTGCATGTCAGCCAGCATGAGGGACAGATTTTCAAGACTTCTGCTCTCCTCCTAGGGGGCTTCTCTGGGGGTAAAACCTTACGAGACACTTACAGCTACCTCCCTCACCTCCGACGCTGGATTTGCAATAGTGCCATGGCTTTCACCCGCTGTGATCATGGGATGGCTACAGTCAGGGACAAGATCTTTTGTATTGGAGGAAGGACACTGAAAGGAGTAAGTTTATTTGCTCTTATAGTCTCGAATCTGATCCAAAATGGGGTCTCCCTCTTGACAGGCCTTGACGTTTTTATTCCATCAGGTACTGGCCTCTTAATGGACTGGTACAGTTGCAAGTCAGGCCAATAAGCTTATGAAAATGTGCCTGCCATTACAGTCATGCACATCAGAAGCTCCCCTCTTGTCACACTGTATTTGCTGGAGTACAAAGGCTGCTAAAAGCATTTTCTTTAACTAGAGGAAACACAGGTGGAGGTGCAGGTTGCTAACACAGGAAAACCCGTCACATACCCTGCCCCAAACACACTGACGACCAGATTTTCCTTGTTGGAACTTGGAGGGAGTGAAACACTGGCAGACTAGAAGAGGAATGGGCTGCAGTGAGGACGCTAGTCTAGATTTTAGGAAAGATGGGGTCAAGTCCTGAAAACCTGGATTTTCCACTTCTTACAGAGGAGGGAAAGTGCTGCCTGTTGTGCTCTGGGAAGAGACCTGACAGGGACTGAAGGGCTCACTCTAGGAGAATCCTCTTCCCTGAAGCCAAGAGAACTGAGTTTTCAAAGATCATTCAGCAATTCCCATTTGGAAGTGTAAAGACTCAGGGCCTGGCCCCACTATAGCCTGAGGGGTATGGTTTCTTCTGAAGGAATGAAGGTGTCTTAGCGCACGTAGTTACTCACTGAGGAAGGGATAGAAAAGAGAAACTGCACATCAAGGCTGACATCAAATTCTTCCAGATGACACGAACTCAGTTATTGTCCACAATTCAATGCAACATAGCCACTTCAGACGATTTCCTTTGTCATGTGTTAAAAGTCTGGAGAGCAGGCATGACTTGGGCTCTGGCAGTTCCAGCAGGTTCCTGTGGCCCCTGTTCAGCTCACTCTTCTGATTTTCCAAGAAGAAAGCTCCTTCAAAGCCGTGTCACCCTGGAATTTTATTCAGCTTCTTTTGAGGCTCTGATTGGTAAATGTGGATAAAACATCTAGCCTCTTACACCCTACAGTATTTAAATTGATGTTGAGACACTGATTTCCTTTATCATGAACTAAGCAAGCCTGATGTGACAGGCACGACACAATGTGTGAGTGTTGCTATGGTTCTTTGCAGGTGGAAGAATGGATTCATGTCAATGAGATGGAGTATTATTGTCCTGAAAGCAACCAGTGGACAATGCTAAAGCTGCCCCCATTCAACTGTTGCCAGTTCAGCATCGCAGCCCATGACACTACACTCTATCTTGCAGGAGGTGGGGCCCTGCAGCACATGCAGAAAGAAGACAGTGTTTTCCTGTACGACACAGAGGGGGGTGTATGGAAGAAAGCCAGTCCCCTGCCTAAGGTGCTGGTGGATCATGCCTCTTGCATGATTAAACTGTCCCAAGTGAATGCAGCTGGTGGGACAGGGAGAGATACCAAGTGCTTCCCTGCAGCCAGGAGGAAGAAATCTGTCTTCAGTTTGTTCATCACAAAGGAACCAGAGTTCCACTCTGGCTCACAGAAGAAGTAGGATGTGAATATGTAAAGCATATCCAACAGTGTTTGCCAAGATATTAGTATTTTAACAACTCTTCTAGCTGCCAGTCAAACATCCAAGCATCTTCAGCAGTGATTTGGAATTAGTACATTTCTGACTTGGTAAAATCATGGTGACATGCATAATTTACAGAAAAAATAAAAATAAAAAAGGATTAGTTCCCAATCCTCCTAAGCTGCATTAAACCCATAAGAATTCCTTAAATAACTTTTTTTGTCATTCAGGACCTGTTTTTCTGAATAACAACCAAGGCAGAACTTATTTTTAATGAGCAACTTGAGAGATTGTATGAAGAAGTCTTCAAAAGAGCTTTGAGTTCTCTCCTAATAATTCCCTTATAAGCACTGCTGGCTGACAAATTAAGTATTCACAGAGGCATATGATGATAAATTTAAGATTGTCTTGCCACTGGATTATAGGTCACTATGAGGACAACCTTGTCCCCAACAAACAGACCAGAAACCTTCCTTCAGTGAACATGCACTGAACCTGTGACTGCTTAAGCAGATGCGTAAACTTTTAGAAAAGAACCAAGTACCTTAGAAATCCACATCTTACAGACAGTTACAGGCTAAGGGGCTGCAATGTTGAAAAACCTAACAAGAATAAGTTTGGAAAGGTGAGAAGATGAACTCACGGGTCAGCACAGGATATTCCAATGGACAATATAGGGGAAAACATCCCAGTGGGAGATGGGAATCACACAAGCTCCCACAACACATATCCTGCACAGCAATGCAACAGTTCTACTTACAGGTGCCTCTAGAGAACAGGGTGTTAAAGACCATGATAATATTAACTCACCAACAAGAGCAGCCAGGCCTTGAATTGGGTCTGTGTGAGCAAGGATTTGTTCACAGCTGACCTGGATGAGACATTACAGGCAAATTGCAGACAGAATAGTTAACAGTCTCTTAGCTTTCCAGAAGAGCTAAGTTGGAAGGTTCATTAAAATTACCGCTTACACATTTCACGGTTCAGCAGATTTCCAAGTGTCTAATACAACAGGTAGGGCCTTGGTGATTGGTTTTTTTTTGGTGGTGGTGGTGGTGGTTTTGGGGTTGGGTTCGTTTTTTTGGTTGGTTGGTTTGGGGTTTTTTTTCCTCCCTTCTAGCAACAAAATACATAGAAACAAGGAGACAGGGCCAGGACAAACAGTTCCTTTATCAAGTTAAATAGCTGTGCAGAGGCCACAGTGATAGGCAACAGTACCTCCTACAATCAGAATAATGTCCTTCTCAAGGGGAGGTAGAATAATTACTTCCATTTTACAGATTGTTAAACAGTCCCTAGAAAGGAATGCCCAGTGGAGCCAAAGACAGTATCTCCTGAGTCCCAGTACAGTGTAGCCTCTATGTCCTCTCATGCAATGTGTATTTTGCTCCAGGCAGGGCTCAAGCCATAAGTGCCATAAGGCCGGAGGTAAATAAAGTCCTGTCAGTGTGGTGTGCTGAGTGCAGCAAAGAACAGCAGCATGAGGCTGAGAGCACACCACATGAAACCAACTGCAACAGCAACTGATGATACTTAGAAGGAGCCTGATTTTTAGATCTCCATCTCTACCCACCAAGAAAAATACATCTACAAAAATATGTGGGCTACAGCAAAGCAACTTCAGTGTTTAAAAGCTGAAGCCAACAAGCTTGCACAGGCGTTTGTGTCTAAGATAAAGGCAGAGTAGGGTAGGAGTGCCTTCAGAAAATGCTCCCTGATGAGCTTTATGCAGCACATTTGAAATGCAGCAGTCACCAGCAGACAGAAGTTTAAACAGCTACTGCTACTTACAGTAACAGTAAACAGTTATTGTTAGAGTAGAAGGGCTGCAACATCCACCACCATCTCCCCCTGTCACCATCACCAGTGGTGTGTGCCTGACTGCCCCAGGCTGTGCAGCCCTCTGCACTTGAGTCACAAAGACTCACATCACAAACCCCAACACTCTCCTGCATCCTAGTACTCACCTTCACTGGATTGGCAGGGAGGTGACCCATGAAATCAGTTTTGTAAGGGTAGTTCATCATGGCTATCATGGTGAAGGCATTTCTCGCAAATCCAAAAAGCTGGTAAACATCCTCCTTGTTAGAGATCTTATTGCATGTGGCCATTTTACTACTAATTTCATCATAGGCTGCAGAAGAAAAGAAAATGAAAGACACAAACTTTAACAGAGGAAAATAACACCCGGCTTTGGCATCTTGTTTCACTCAGGAGTAAGGGGATGCTGTAACACACAGATGAGGTTTCTAGTGAGAATGACACATTATATCTCAATTTACAACATTTGGATGTTCAGGCACATTCTTCCTGTGCAGCTTCGCAAGTGAGCCCAGGGAACCAGCACCCACTGAGACAGTAGCAGTCCCAGCTGGCACAGTGAGAATAGCATCTTAGTACAAGCCTGTCCTTGCCCATGCCCTGCCTGGCTGCCTCTTCTTTGCTCCTGCTGGCTCCCTACCTGGGGTCTGCTGTGTCCTGCAGGGCAGCATCCCCAGGAAAGCTCCCATGCAGGTCTGCAGTAAGAACTGCCAAGCAAGAATGGTTCTCACAAAGGATTCCTGAAATGTGCCTTCAAACTTCAGTGTAATGCAGAGAGGTCAGCTGGAGTCAGGAAATCTGTCTTTGAAGACATTCCTTCAAGATGCACTCATATACCTTTGCATTTCTGCTGGGGAAAGCTGCTCCCTTCATTTTCATCCTCCACATTTTTGAGTTGCAGTCCCCATCCTACTCTAGAAGCTACTCACCAGAGCTTGGCTGTCTATACTTGGAAGCCTGGGACTTGCCTCTGGATGTCTACTCAAGAGCCTAAGCCTTAAATATGACCACCTTATCCACACAGCTGCAGAAAGCATGGCTCCACAGAGACCTTGAAGAGCTTGGCTATTTAACAGTAACAGTTTTCCTGCAGTGACCCAATGCTGAGTGGGGTTTTGGGCTGCAGCTCCTCTGAACAATTCCAGGACCAGCTGCTGCTGTGAGGCACAGCCCTTGACATGAGCTCCACAGACCAAGCCAAGCCTTGAGACAGGCCAAGAACCCACCACAGCTCTTGCAACACCACGCAGGGCCCCTAGATGATGCTGCACTGGCCCGTGGCACCTCATCTGGCCTACCTGGGAGACAGCGCAGAGATCTTCACCAGCCTCTGTCCTTGTCTTCACCAAACTATCCAACTGGAGATGAAAGAGGTTGTGATGGCTGCTTCAAGACCTAGACTGCCTTCCAAGTATTTCTCAGACTGTCCAGTAGGTGAGCCACGCAGTTGTCATACACACCTGAACAGTTCTCAACAGTGTGAGTGCTGAGGACAAGTATCTAACAAAACATGAGGCTTTACCATCATAAAATGCAGGTGTTTTACACCTGCAGGTATTTTTGCACTTTGGTGCAGAAAAGACAGTTTCATTAACACTGTGCAAGCCCCTACACTGATGTTTTTATTTTTGTGTCAGCTACAAATTTCTGTGCAAACTGAAACTGTTCATTAAATCAAAAACCTAGCAGGAAGAGGCAGCCAGGTGGGCATTTGCATTGATTTAGTGGAACTAATTGAAGACCTAGCTGAAGTAAAGCTGTATCAGCTCTTTTCCACATGGCTGCAACTGTCTGCTGCCAGCCCCTTGAAGCCACCTGCAGGGCTATCATATCCTTACCCCCACTCAGGAACAGATCCTTAAGCTGCTGGAAGGCTTTTCGGACAGCAGAGACACAGCCTGGACTTGATTTCTGAAAATCCTAAAGGGACAGAAAAGACACGGAATTACGGTTGCACAGAAGAGGTACTTGCGGACACTGCAGAGGGAAGACCTGCCAGAAGTACCAAGAGATAACAGGGGTTACTGGCCCACTGCTCAGAACCTCATCTGCATCTCCAGGAGTAATGACACCAGTTCTTCCGCCTTGTCCTCCAGACAATCAGCACATCCCAGCAGAAGCCAACAGTCTGCCAGTCTGCACAGCTCAGACGAAGCAGCAACTGTTTCACCTGGTCTTCCTGGGGTAAGCTCTTAGGCAAACACTGAACTTAGTGGAGCTATTAGGCTGGACATGAAGCAGCGAGGAGAGACACATACCTTTAGCCAGGACATGGGAAGAAGATGCCAAGCTGCTAGGCCCACAAATTTTTGGGGGTTTGTTTGTGGTCTTGTTCTGTTTTCAAACACACAATACTGCACTTTGTAAGAAGGAGCAATGGAGAAGGCAGTTATGCATGGAGGGCAGAGCACAAGTTTGGGAACCAAGACTTGTTTTTTTTCTTACGCCCACCAGTGACCAGCCAGATGACCAAGAACTCCATGTCCTTTTTCTTGGGAAAAACATCACTGATCCTGAAAAAGCCCTTTATGTTTGATGAGCTGTGGCTCCTCACGCTGGTTTAACAAGTTGTTTCTGTCACTGAAGGCTCTAGCAACTCAAACTGTTTCTCTTCTGTCAGCTTGTAAGGCAGTTTGAGATCTGCTGGCAATGAGTGCTTTGTAATAGTAAGAATTATCAGGGCTTTTTTAAGATCCCTTTACCATGCTAGAGCAATGGTTAAGTAACCACAAATCACTAGCTAAGCATTTTTGTTACTAAGACCCACCCTCAACTAAAAACAGATTCGGGACCTTTCTTTCATTCCTAACTCAGCCTTTGTCTGATAGTTACACCCAGATAAATCATTATGGGGTTTTCCACAGTTTACCTGGGCAACCCTTTGGAGGTTCCAAATCTTCTCCTGGGTGTGCTCATTGATCTTCACCTACTAATGGCTCTAATTGGAGTGTGGGGATGGATCAGCCTGGGACAGAGAAGCAGGTCTGCTCTGGCTGCCATGACGCTGAGCTCTCCACTAGCCATGCTGGAGTGGAGCAGCATGTTGGGAACTACCACCCATTCCAGTTCTCTCCTGCAGACTCTTAACACTCAGGAATAGTTTAGCTGAGACACCAAAGAAGCAGGGGCAGGAGTCATTGCAGCCATTCCAAGGAAAGCTGTTTTCTGCTCCAGGCTGCCAGCTTTACTCTTTGGAATCACCTAATTCAGATGTCTAAACTGATTAAAGTTAATGGCCTGAACAGCCCCCGCAGCAGTATCCCTATGGGAAGCATGCATATGGTTGTATGTGTAGCATTCACACAGGCGGTTCTGCCTGGCTGTATGCAGGGCATTTGGCATATAGAACTTATCAAAATCAACTTTCTGCCCTTTGCTCACTTTCCCTGTGAGCTAGAGGCTTATGAAGTGAGCCGGAAAAGCTCAGTAAAAGTCACAGAGAAGCCGGATTTGAGATTGACTCACAGGAAGAGAGAGCTCCTGCAATGATTCATGGAAGGTTTCTGCCTTCATTACTATTAACAGCTGTCAGGGGTGTTCACTCACCAAGAGCAGTGACTGAATTCAGATTTCAGATGCACAAATTAGTTTTATGCAAACACACGGATGATGGAAGGAACTACTTTGAAAGCAACAAAACGTGCTTGCTTAGGATTGCAGCCCAGAGGTCAGCTTACTGCTTCAGAGAGAACAGATTTTAAACATAACAGGAGAATTTTGGGCATGGAAAGGTCAAAGCCCTCATTTCAAGGATGTGTAATGACTCAGCATATTCACAACTGAAGTAAGACACGTATCAGCTGAACAGGGCTTCTGAGAAGGAATTAGCTTCAACCAGGGAAGAATTCCCACTGCAGGACCTGTTAAGATGACTAAGTGGTATTACATTTTTTGTTTTAAAAGGTATAATTTAAAGACAATATTCTTTTATTGTCTTCAACAGTTAGTCTTTTCTTTACACTTAGTGGTTATGCTATCTATCCTGTAAGTCTCTGCATTGAAATAAGGCTTTCATTACGTAAATAAGAGCAAAAAGACCACAGGTTTCACATACAGGTAGTTCATGCAACTCCATGTGTCACTCAGTTGTAGAAATTCATGTTGAAAAGAGGCAAAACAGAGAACATCACAAGACTACAGTACTGCCAACTAGTACATGTCTTTTCTTATAAACTAAATGTAAGTCAGTCCTAAGCAATACCACCTTCCTACACATCCTATGTCCTCAAAATGTGAAAGCCATATTTAAATTTTGCTTTCAAGTATGCCCAGGACACCTTGAGTATTTTTAGTTAGTGAAATGAAGATTTCCAAGCACTTCATTGAAATGCAAACATCTTCAGATTAAGTAGCTGCTGTGAATCATTGATAACAATGCAAAATACAACATTTTGGGAGAGGATCTGAAGAATAAATTATCCAAAAGGATTTAAGCCAGGCAAAAAGGGAAACTTTCAGGCTGTAATATGGTCAAGCTACTAGAAATGGGAAACTGAATCCTTAGAGGTACTAAAAGTGCTGAAACCAAACTGTGCTGTCCAGAACAGCACCTTTGGGGCCTGAGATGTCAACAGCTAAGGCAGTGCTCAGCCATCACATCTGCAGCTGCTGCTGTTCCTTGCAGGTTCCCACTTAACTCATTCCCTGCCCAGCACTGACACCGTGAGGCCAGATGTCTGTTTAAACACATGGAAAAGGAAAAAAAATCCAGCCTTCTTAAAGGAAGCAAATAATGCTCCTGAAAAGTGGTGCTACTTACTGCTGTTACATCTCTGAAGAACTGGGTGGGGTCTCCAAGCCCAGCCACAGACAGCAGAGGAGCACTAGCCGCTAATGCTCCGGCCACAATGTTGGGGTATTTCATCCTCATGTAAGCGCTGAGCATTCCTCCATAGCTGCCACAGGAGAGACAAAAGAGTTATTTCCTTTAACAGGCAGCTAAGAATATAATAACTCAACAGTTCAGGCCAGCATTCACAGGCTTACCTAACACAAGGTAATAAGAAGCTTGTGGTTATCTTAGCAGTTGCCATCCTCATCTAAAATGAGCAGCACACACTGTGTTCTTACTGGGCTTTCCCCAGCTGCTCACCCCAGCTTGGTGGGAATGCAGCAGTCCAGCGTGCTTCTGCAGCCCTACATAAATCCTGCCTCAATACTGAAATCTGCACCATACTGCATGTGTCCTGACAGCTTCATTGCTAAACTAGTAGGGGCCAAGTGAAGCTGTCACTTGTTCAGTGAGGGAAGGAGACATACTCTGCATACAGGATTCTAAAGACTAGACAGGCTCTTAGCAAAGGGTGTCCCTGGACCCTACAGAATAAGCAGCCCTTTCTACTGCTGGGAAGTAGAGAGTGTTCCCTCTGGACACCCCAAATAACAGCTGCATAGATGATCAGCACAGACACAGGAAAGGGGAAACAAGCTTACAGGTGTTCAAGTCTTCCTTCCCACCACCTCAAGTGGTTGCAGTAAACACCATTCCTAGATCACCCACACGTAAAGCAATATGCATTTCTTAGAAACAGGCATAGCTGAAACCTGCCACAAATAATTTCAGGTTAAAGTTTGGAAAAGTTACAAGCAACAGAAGAGGTATTTTATTTTCTCCCATGGGACATGCTATGCTACTCCAACACTGCTGTATTTCAGTATTTTTCATAGAATCATAGCATAGTTGAGTTGGAAGTGAGCCTGGAGCCTTCTGTGACTTGGGCAAAGTGGCTGGAGCTCTTGCTGGTGAAGACTGTGGTAAAAAAAAAGGTGTTACGTACCTCAGCCTTCTCCACATCCTGGGTGACCATGTCTCCAGTTTCCTTCCAGGCAGGACACACATTTTCCTTTGTCTTCCTTTTATCCCCAATTTACTTATAGAAGTTTTTCTTTTTGCCCTTAATGCCCTTGGCCAGATTTAGTTCTTTCAGGGCTTTAACTTTCCTAACCGATCCCTGGCTGCTCTGACTATTTCTCTATATTTTTCCCATGCTACCTGTCCTTACTTCCACCGTCTGTAGGCCTTTTTCACATAGGTTTAGTGCTCTTCAGGCTGCTGCAGACTGAACTCTGATTCACACACACAGAGCTGTAGTCTAACATTGCAGCCCAGCTAGCAGGTCTTGCTGAATTCCTTTCCCACTTCTTCACCCCAGGATGACTCCTGGCCCTTTTCACACCAGCTACTGTCCTGACAGTCAAAGTACGAACACTCCTGAGATCAACAGCCCAGTCATCAACACGCTGAGTTGGAAGCTTAATGATAACTGTCAGGTCAAATGCTTTTTACCTCACTGCAACTGAATTAGAAGCCCCGTACTCGGTGGAATCCTTTTAAAGTGAAGCATCTCTACTACAAGCATGGGGAGCCATTCAAGAGGCAAAGACATTACATCAACAAAGCTGCAAGAGAGCTTTTGGAATGAACTTCTGCTAGGAAGCAAGGAGCAATCAAGCAGCACATTGCAGAACAACTATAAAGGAGCCTAGAGTGAAAATGGCTGGATGTTGTTAAAGAGGCTGTATTTAATAAAAAGCTGGGTGGCCCCTGAAAAGAGTATTTTCCCAAATATTAGTTCTCTGTATTTCCAATGGAAAATGTTCTGATCCTACAGGAGGCATTTCCCATTTTCTGCAGTTCTGGCTGTCTCGCACATTGAAGCTACCTAGAAATATCTGCTCAGTGGTGCTTCTCCAAAGCAATCACAAACTAAGACTAATTCTTGATGGAAGAACTGACTGGGGCCTGGTGATGAGATCTTAGGAGCTCAGGCACAGGCACAACTGCTCTATATCAGACAGCTTAGAACTCTACCTTTAGAACTTGCTTGAGAGCCAAACAGATCTATGAGAACAGCACAACCGTGACTGAGAAAGGATGCTGAAAAGGGAAGGACACAACCTTTACCTGCCTCCAAAAGCAATGACAGGGCAGTCTGCAGCACCATACTGCTGCTTAATCTCAGTAATTAGCACTGCATAGTCAGCAAGCGCTTGTTCCACAGTAAGCAGACCAGTCTTCTTCAGCTGTGTTGATTCGAGTCCAAATGGGAGAGACTTCCCATAGTATCTCTGAAAAGAAAGAGATATGCTGCAGAAATGCTGGTGTCAACGTCCAGGTCTTCCCTGTTCTCATTATAGAGCTGGGATAAGTGTGCAAACATGAAACAATAATAGAGCACATGGTGTCCTCTAACTTGTTTGTAACTCAGGAAGTGCCTTTTCTCCTACATCTGATAAACAGACCTTCAGGACGTATCTGCTTCACTGGGTGTCAAGTGGGCCCTCAGCACATGTCTCTCTCCTGAAATCCCAAGCTAGAAAAGGGAATAGCGTAATGTCTTCATGCGTAAATTCCAGAACAGTAGATTTAATAGAATTGTGTGGGAAATGGTGTGGAGATTAAATACTATCCAAACAAAATAACTTTCTAGACAAGTGTGGAGTTCAAGACCCATGGAAACGACTTACAAAAGCACTGGTCTAAGGCAAATACCCTGTGGCATAGGCTTTACTGAAACAGTAATTCTGTATCCTTGATTGCTGGTAGGCACAGTAAAAAACATTCTGAAGCCATGGTTAAGAAAAGAAGAGCTGCTACCACAAACAGAAAGCTTACAGCAGGCACACCTCAGTTTCATGGCAAGAGATGGTTTTATTTCCAGAGTAGCAGAAAGCTGAATTTGGTAATACTGAACAGAACAAGACTCTGTTGTAGTCATAATGACTAAAATACTCACATGCTCAGCAAAAATCACAAGTGCTTGCTGTTCCTCTGCTAATTCAAATATGAAGCCAGAGTTCTGAGCAAAAGTCCAGATATCACCTTCATTGCCAGTATAGAAGAAGATGGGTCCAAATCCTTTCTTCCAGAACTTTGCTGAGAAAATTGACAGAAGCAAATAAGCAAACAAAACCCACAAAAACCAAACAAAAAACAAACCCAAAAACAACCCACAAACCCAAACAAACATCATGAGCATGAAATGACACTACTTTTGGTGAGTTTGGTCAGGAGCTTAGCAGCCCAGGCTATAGAAATCTCTCATTTGAGCAGGGGTAAATAAGAGCTTCCATGAGATCATCATGTGGGCTGGAACTGCCACTTCAATGATTCTTCCTGAAAAGCCCTAAAAAACTTCGGTTCAGCAAGGCCTTTAGACACAGTTGCCTCATTCCACCCCCAAGAATGATTTCACATCTATATACCCCCTTCAGCCCAGCTCATCCCAGAACACTTGCATGGATCACTTTTCCCACAAAGTGGACATTAGGGAAGCTTTCTGCTGTGACGTATAATGTAGAGCCAAGCTGTAGATCATATAACTTAGAATGGTTTGGGTTGGAAGTGACCTTAAAGCTCATCTACTTCTCTGTCAGTTTAAAGCCATTCCCTCTTGTCCTGTCCCTACAGGCCCTTGTCAAAAGCCCCTATCCAGGTTTCTTGTGGGCCTCTTTAGGCACTGGAAGCTGCTGTAAGGTCTCCCCAGAGCCTTCTCTTCCCAGTTCTCTCAGCCTGTCTTCATATATGTATCAGATATATATCTCTCTCTCTCATATGACATATCATTTACATATATACATATATGATGCTATGTTAAGATGGTGTGCTTCATCTTCTGATTTGTTTATACCTGAAGGCAAATTCAGACTGAGAGGACAAGCTGATCCATGATGCCAGTACTTGCTTATCTAACAAACAGTTGCTTTAATGCTTGAAAGCATTTTATTTTAGCTTAAATAGCATAAGAATTAAGAGGGATAATAGACAGCTTTCTTCAATAACAGACCTCAGGTTGTCAATTAAGTGTTGATTTTGACACAGAGCCTCATACCTGGACTTGTGCAAAGCGTTTGACACTGTTCCACATGACATCCTCGTCTCTAAACTGGAGAGACGTCAATTTGATAGGTGGACCACTCAGTGGATATACAACTGGTTGAATGGCTGCATGCAAGGAGTTGTGGTCAGCAGCTCAATGCCCAGCTGGAGACCAGTAATGAGTGGTGTCCCTCAGGGACCGGTGTTGGGAGCGGTCTTGTTCAACATCTTTGTCGGTGACATGGACAGTGGGATTGAGTGCGCCCTCAGCAAGTTTGCCGATGACACC
>WYDI02015883.1:0-23032 GCA_009867235.2 Psittacus erithacus | reverse complement strand
CTGAAGAGGCCAAAGTCTGCTCTCTTGAAGTCCAGGGCAGTGAGCTTGCTGCACGCCCTTCTCACTGTCCTGAGGATCTCAGATTTGACCATCTCATGATCGCTGCAACCAAGGCTGCCCTGGAGAATCACACTTCCAACCAGCCCTTCCTTGTTGGCGAGCACGAGGTCAAGCATGGCACCTCTCCTTGTCAGCTCCTCTGTTACTTGCAGAAGGAAGTTGTCTTCCACATGATCGAGGAACCTCCTGGATTGCTTGTGCAGGGCCGTACCATCCTTCCAACAGATACCAGGGTGGTTGAAGTCCCCCATGAGAACAAGGGCCTGCAAGCGTGAGGCTGTTCCTATTTGTCTATGGAGTGCTTCATCCACAGAGTCCTCTTGATCAGGCGATCTGTAGCAGATCCCCACAGGCATGTCTCCCATCACCATTCTTCCTTTAACCCTGACCCACAAACTCTCTATTGTCTACTTGAATCAAGATGCTGCTGGAAAAGCATATTTATTGTGCCTTGCTTCTGTAAGACGGAAAGCCAGAATCTCATGAATAAAGTCTCTGACCTTGTTCTCTCACTTGAAAAGAAGCACACAGTTTTCAGTGGATGAACTTCTGTTTATAAGTTACATCCCAGAATGTCCACAGAGCTGGCAGAGTGGTGGTAACATCTTCAGCCAAACTGTAGAGCTGGTGGGAGACTTTCCCCAGGAGCCAGGGAGAGCACTGCAATGTGTTTGTCTCAAAGTTCTGTTAGTGTTTAGCAGCTCCTGGAGTTCTCCGTTTCTCCACCCAACCCACCTTGCAAATAAGTGAGCCAGCTCCCAAAGGAGCTTGGTAACACGCGTAAGCTGAAGAGAGAACTTGATTCCTGGTTTAACCGAGGGAGGAATCAGTAGTAATCACAAACACTATATGTAGTGTGTTGGCCAAGCAGTTTTGAGGAAATGCTCATGTGAACAAGACCTTGAGCTGCACTGGCCAATGTGTAACTTCTTGGCAAGCGAAGCCTGAGCCCACCGCCGTCTTGCCTGTTTTAAACCTCACAGTTTTAATGAATTGTGCCGGACTTAGGTCTAGGTACCCAGCATCTAACAGAGCTGCATAGAAATATCACTTGCTTTCTTTCATAAAGTTAAAAGCTTAAGAAAATTCCTAGAGTTCAAAGGAGTGTGGTAGGATGTGACTTGGTTAACCTCAGGAATATTTGGAACTCCG
Organism: Psittacus erithacus; assembly: GCA_009867235.2. Lineage (NCBI taxonomy): Eukaryota > Metazoa > Chordata > Aves > Psittaciformes > Psittacidae > Psittacus > Psittacus erithacus. Next base: position 21,820 of record WYDI02015883.1, on the reverse strand, counting down.
CTGTGCCAGGCCCTTTCAGAGATGGGCAGTCTAGGGGCAGGTTGCTTGCTTCTTGCAGCAGAAGATGCAGGGCACAGTCCAGTCATCTGGCAGCTGCAGGCAGCTAATTGGGATTTATTCACGTCTTTTGCTGGATCAAGGCCAACGTCCCCTACTCTTTGTTAAATACATTTTCCAAGTTTGTATTCTACAAATATACAATCCCTTCTCAATAAGGACATGTATTTGTTTCTTTTGCTGTCACTGGCCACTGTAACATCTCCATGTAAAAGTATAGGCAAAAAGTACTGAAACAGAGAAGAGGTTTTGCCTCTTAATTTACATGAACATATGCCTCAGTTTGTAGGCTTTATAAATAAAGAGATTTACCAGCAACTTGTCCTCTGCAGGCGCAAAGCTGGAGGCAGTTCTATGGAGATTTTTCAGGCTTTCTGAAAACTCAAGTATAAAAATGGCAAATCTGATGTGGCATGAACAGCTTCAGCAAAATAAACTCAGGAAAATATCCCAACCATTTTTACTTCTTCCATGACCATTTAAAGTTTTGGAAACCGAGACTTCCATGTGTCTTCTGCACGTCACAGGGGTGCGCTGTGTCTCTAGCGTTTAAAGTGGTTTTCCTGACCAAAGGATTTTTTTTTTTTTGCAGGTTTCTCAACTGCACCAGTTCATTCTAGTTCATAATTGCTCAAATAATCTCACCTCATTGGTTTCCAACAAAGCCACCTGGATTGACACTTGAACAAATTGAAAGTTCAGGCTGGAATAAAGGCTGGTGACAAAACCTCACTGCTTTGTATGGGGGTGTGAGATTAATGGTTTAAATTATTTAGCTGCCAGAGTAATTTAGCACAGAGTAATACCTGTCTGAGCTTAGTCTGCCCTCTCTCACCTCACTTCTCACTACTTTTAGTTCATTCCCTTTCTTTTTACTTTCTTTGGCTGTAGTTTGCCCCTCTGATGGTTTATTTGGAGGTGCTGTGCCTGAAGCTGGGGAAATCCCAGCACCAGAATCGTGTCTGGCCTGGCAGGCTGGGTTGGATGTGGTGTTCAGCCATGCTGGTTGCATTAGTGCTGTGTCTTCAGAAGGATGTCAGAAAAGTGGAGCCCTCAGGGCTCGCTGATGTGTACTGTGTGTTGTCTCAGGACCGAGGGTGAGTGTTTACTGGGAATGTGTAATTTACTGTGCAAGGAAACTCTCCTTATGGGTAGTCCTGGAACAAAATCACTGCTTTCAATTTATCTGTGATGATGTTTTGGATGCCTTAAAAGTAGTTACACTTGGAACTGTAAAAACATACCTTCATGAAAAAACATGTAGTAGTCACAGAGCTACTGGGCATGTGTAGAGACCTATCCACAAGCCTGTTGGCATGGATTCTTCATCATTGCTTTGCCCTTGCATTCTGAGACTGACTTTGTGACTCTGGGTCCTCTCTCCTGTGTCTCTGGGCACTCAGCACCTTGGCATGCATGTTATCTGCCCAGCTCCCAGCTGCCATTGTTCTCATTGCACAGGCTTAAATACTCTCATGCATACAGAGATTGGGGTCACTGTTGTGAACCTGCTGGCTGGTTGGTCTCCTTATTTTCATGTGTGTGGAAGTAACTATTTCTGAATAACCTTTCAGAGAAGTCTTAGAGTATTAAATATGGCTGAAAAATCTATAGCAGACTATTTTTAAGGACATAATAGAATATGGCACAAAAGAAAGACCTTCCTCTAGAGCTTTCTAACCTAATTATGTGGCAAATATGTAACTGTATCAGAGACTGTTGTTGAGCTTTTTAAACTCCTATAGAAAAGTTAATATTTTCTGTTCCATTATAGTAGGCTGGGATCTGTGTGTGGTGGCCAGTTTTATTGGCAGGTTTATTAACTTCCTTGCCTATGTAATTATGGCTAAGAAATAGACCTTATTTTTTTCCCCTTCTTTAGCGTGATTTTGCTTGCTGGGGTTTGTTGTTGTTGCATTTGTGATTTATTTTTTTTTTTAAATGATTAATATGATTTAAACCAGTTTTATTTATTTCCTTACAACTGCAGTGTTTCAAAAGCCTGATCAGGGCCAGCACCCTGTTGCACTAAGTGCTGTACTTTAAAGGAACGATATGTGATGTAGTAAGTAAACTGGCTTGAGGCATTGATAAAACAACCTTTTTTTGTGTGTTCAGTCTGCTGCATATGTGTTCTAGTAAGGAAGTACTAAATCTGATTTGTCAAGGTAGTTACTTAGAATTAAGCTTGCCTCTAGGTGAAAAAAATCCCTCCAGTTTCCTCAGGCTACTCATTTGTTAGAGATAGACAAGTGCTGATATATGATGATGAATTGACTTCATGTTGTGATGATCAGCTCATGCCTATGGTGGTTTTGCAGGTGAATTTTAAGGTCATCATACGCATGATAAATTGTCCATGTTTCTGCAGACATATTACCAGCAAAATCCCCTCTTACCCAGTGATGTCAGAGGTGTGGTTTGGGGTTTTCATTGTGCTGTCAAAGAGGTTTCAAGAATGGCTGTGCTGCCAGGATGAAAGCTGATCAGTGATGGGCAAAGTAATTATTTAACTATTAAGAAAAAACCTCAACAATATTCGAATTAAAGGCTGTTGTTGCAGCTGGTACAGGGATGTTCAGAGCATTATTTAGAATCATAGAATTGTTTAGGTTGGAAAAGACCTTAAAGGTCATTGAGTCCAACTGTAAACCTAACACTGCCACGTCCACCACTAAGCCATGTCCCTGAGCACATCTACACATCTTTTAAATCCCTCTGGGAATGGTGGCTCCACCACTTCTCTAGAAGCCTGTTCCAATGCTTGGCAACCCTTTTGGTGAAGACATTTTTCCTAATATCCAATCTAAGCATCCCCTGGTGCAACTTGACAATAAAAGCTTCTACCCATCATTAGGAGGTAAAACTATTTTCACTTGCCTTAAGAAGAAGAAAGCAGGAGCTGTATGCCAGGCTGTCTGGCTTCCAGAAAGCTTGTAGATACTTTGCAAGCAAGGGCAAAGTGCATTTTATGGAATGGAAGCAGAGGACTTGCACTGGGCAGGAGATGAAAGGGAAATGCCTGTGATGGTTTTCTGCTACATCCTTCCTGGAAGGATCTTGATCATCTGCGCTGCAAGAAGCATATCATGTGCCTGCATTGCAAAGGGGAGTAGAATATGTTCAAGTACAACTACTAAAAAAAGTGGTTCCCATTTCTAAGGGCATGATGACAAAACTCTGAGATCACTTCCTTCCTGGCAGTTACTCCATGTCCTGCGTTCAGCAGTAGCAGTCATTTTTCTCCTTCTTAGTAGCTGGTGCAGTGCTGTGTTTTTGACTTCCGGCCTGGGAACGGCGCTGGTAACACCGATGGTTTTAGTTGCTGCTCAGTAATGTTTACTCTGACCAAGGACTTTCTGAGCCTCATGCTCTGCCAGGGCAGAGAGGAAGCCGGGAGGAAGCAGAGACAGGACACCTGACCCAAACTGACCAGAGAGGTTTTCCATACCACAGCACGTCATGCCCAGGATGTAACTGGCAGTTACCCACAAGGGCTAGAGGACTGCTGGGGTGGGACCGGGTACCAGTTGGTAGTAAGCTGTTGTGTTCTCTTCTCTTGTTATTTCCCTTGCCATTGTTATTATTGGTGGTAGCAGTAGTGATTTGTGTTACACCTTAGTTACTGAACTGTTCTTATCTCAGCCTGTGAGAGTTGTGTTCTTTATTCTCTTCCCCATCCCTCTGGGAGCTGAAGGAGGAAGGGGAGGGAGTGAGTGAGAGACTGTGTGGCTGAGCTTAAACCACGATACTCCAGAAGTCATAGTTTCTCAGTTTGTTATGCAAGCTCACAAATTTTGACAGATTTCAGGCTATTTTAGCAGTTCTGCAGACTGGAAACACTCCCCTTGCTTTGTTCTTGTACATGCATGGAAGCATGCACACATGTGTCCTCCCACATGTACTTGTTATGCATACATGGGAAACAGAAGCTAGTGGAATTCTACAGCTACATCTAAATTTGACATGAAATTAATGAATTTCCCTTCTTTCAAGAACAAATTTGCAAAACATTCCACTCCTAACAGTAAGGGAGTCGGCTCTCTTTCCCTTTTGTGTCTCCCTTTCTAGTCCCATAGCCTGTGGACAAAGCAGTGTTATGTTTGCTAGAGCCAAGTGCTCTTGTTCTGTACACATCCTGTGGACTGGAAATGTAGCCAGGGCTGTGTGGAATATCTGGAGGCTCATTGTGGCAGGTACTTACAGACCTTTTTATCGTCTGCTGTGAAGAGCTAAGACCAGCTCTCTGTACCTGCTTGATGACTTAAAAGGTGTAGAAGTTCAGGCAGGTTTTCATTGAGTTGGTTTTACTGGGTTTTTTTGGATGAAAAGCTGAACTATAGAAGATACAAAGGTTAAAAACAGAATGTAGCAGCAGCTGGGTTTGATGTCTCTGTCTGAAACTGGTCTGAAAAAATACTGTGCTGAGTAAGAGAAATGCCTAGTTTAGGCATCCCTTTCCATAGTAGTGACATGCCAAGAGCACAGCATACTGACCCTACGTCCCCTTTCTTACCAACCTGGGTCATGTTAATCCTCTTGTCAGTGCAGTTACTAGTTGTGGCCAGAATGTACGGTGGTGATGAAGCATTTTTCTTCTAGCTGTCCTGAAGTGGTGGTTAACTCACGCTCTAGCCATGCTTAAAGGAAACGGGACATGCAGAAATAACAGCAAGATGCTTTATTAATTGCTGTGACCATGACATAAACACTTCACTGAGAAATAATTATCCTGTTGTGTAGAATAAGGTATTCAAAATGTTCAGGTAAGCTAAAATGTTGGGTTGGCTTCTCGATTCTCATCAGGAAGTAAACTTGTGATGACTGTTTGCTAGTCATAGCTCTGTTGATCACTGTAAGTAATACTAGTCAATGACAATGAAAAGTGATGCTCCCAAATGTACATGCTCAGAGCATCCACAAGGTAAAACCAGCAACAAGGTTGGAGTAGCTGTTTCCAGTGGGGTCTCAGAAATGCTTGGAAACTGAAGTCTTAATGAATAGTAATGACAGATGCCTTAGAATTTTCAACACTTACTACTTTATACCTTGTTGCCCTTAGGACTTTGCATAATGATATGTCATTAATTTTAATGTGTTTCTGCAAACTATGGTCTGTTCCTCGTGTCACGTTGTAACCCAAAGTATGCAGGGTGATAAAGGATCTGCTGTTGTGCAGGCTGTGTATAAATCTAATTTTCTTTAGCATCCAGTTCTGAAATGAATAATTATATTTGATACGATGTATTTTTCTGTATTGTGACTTACTAATATAAAAATTTGGCAAAGATGTGGATATTAACAATAGTTATTACCCAGTCAAAGACATTTCTCTAAAGCTGCTGCTTATCTTAGATCTGCAGTGTCTGCCTTGCCATAGGAGAGCTGCATGATGTGCTGCAGCTTCCTGTGACTACACAGTGCAGAACGGGGGCACTGAGATGAGGCCCTGGCTCTGTGACCTTCACTCAGGAGAAGCTCACTGTGTTTCTTTTTCACCTGGTATCTGCACAAGAGCTGCACCAAACATACAGTAAAAGAAATTTTTACATATGGAACGTTCTGCCTTCCACAGGAGTGAGGGTGGGTTCTCTCTTTCCCCTTTTTCTTTCTTTTTAGCTTCTCTAAGAACCTTTGTTCTTATCTGTAGAAAATGAAGAAATTGAGCAGCTTTGTAGCAGGAATAGAGAAGACTTCTTCCTGCCTGAAGAGGAGCAGGGTGGTGAGCAGTCATCATGGTTCAGCTGGCCAGAAGGCTTGCTTTCTGTTTTTGAACCCTTTCAAGCTGGTTTGCAGCAGTGTTAGCAGAAGGACTATTTCTGTATGCAAATACTGCTCAAGTTAGTCATGATTTTTGGGATCAGTGACCACTGGAGTCAGTAGTAACTAATTCTGTCCTTCTGAGAAGGATGGATAATCTTTTGTTGCCAGCACTGGGAGTGAAGCATGGAAATTCATCTTTTGACAAGCATGATAGTGCTTGTAAATATTGTTTATATGAGTGTTTGTACAGGTATCATTATTACATAGGTTTTTCTCATCACCTTTTGGTAAATTGCTGAGTTTTGGCAAAAAGGGGGTTTTTGGTTATGGTGTTTTGCTTTTTTTTTATTTCTCTGATCTCAGGATAGAGCAATAGTAGTGAAATGATTTATGGGCCCTTCTAAGATGTTTGCAGGTGTTAATCTATTCCATATTGCTTGTTAATCCAGCTGTTGGCAAGCCCAGAGCTGGTGTGGCAGGGTTGAGGTCAGTCCCTGTAGTTCCTCCCTTGTTCCTGCTAACTCTTCTGTTTGCCTCTCTAAACAAAAGGAGACAATTTCAAAGTGATTGATGATAATCTCCTTTTTCTGTTCATTAACTCCTGACTGCCTTAGAAAGCAGCTGTAACACCTGACCATACATGGTCAGATGAAATAAAATAGATAAGGAGAGCTGGAGTCCATCAAAGCAATTTATACAGTGGATTGTAGAGAGGAATGAATTGGAGCTTCAGGAAGTAATACCAGGCAATCAGAGAGTGGTGGTTCTGGCTATTTAGTAATTTATAAGCCAATGGCCTTAACTCTTGTTTGAGGATATTGAATTGTTTTCAAGGGTGTATCAAGCTCCTGGACGATGTCATCAGTTTTCCTATAAAATACATTCATTAATCTGCAAACCTCAAGTGTGCTTGTATTGATTGCCTGCTCTCTAACGGCCAATCAAGACACTTTCACCAATACATCTCTTATGTGCCCGGCTTTGCTTATGTATCATCCTCCCAAGGATCTGCATTACACTGGTAGGTGCTATGCCTGCTGTTTGCACATAAGGTGTTGAACCAGTGGGTTCATCAGTCTGGGGGATGCTCTCATCTCCTGACAGTTTCTTTTGCATAGTAACAGGAGGAAGCGCTCCCCTGTAGAGAACATGTCAGTAGTAACGTGGGCACCTTCAGCTGTGGTCTGAAAGGGACTAGCTCTGCCTGAGCAGTGTGGAGGGAACATAGAGGAACCAGTCTTATCATTTGACCACCTAAAAAAGCCTCCCCTGAAGTTCATAATCAGTGAAGTGATCTTTCATTAACTCTACATAGACATGTTGTGTCCTGCTGGAAACCCAGAAGACGACTTGCAGTTCACAAAGATCCATCAGGAGCAGGCTGAACCTCTCAATCATTTGTCTTTGCCTAAATACGGTTTGAGCTCTTAAAACTTCAGAATTCTTTGAGACACAATTTCTAGGCTAGAATCTGATTTTGGATCATCTAGAAAGAAAAAACTCATAGATGTTGGTTTTGTCCAACCAAATCTTATTTATTGTAGTGACAGTATAGTAGGGGAGAGTTTAGTGCTGGCAAACATCAGCGTCTACTTTCTTTCAGTTGGGTGGTTAATGTCTTTTGGCTCTTTCACCTTCACAACAGAAACTTTCCTGTCTAGTATGGAACTGTCTTTCTGGGGAGCCAAATTACAAGGCGAATCTGACCACTTGTGGTGTATTTAAAGAGCATTTTCCTTCAGGCTTTCAGTGGAGGGTGTTCTAGGGCCCTGCATGAGCCATCCTGATATCTGAGCCTCGGTAATGGTTCCACTGGTGTTTCTGATCAGTGAGCACATTCTGTATGTGCCTCCTTATCTCCCTCCGGGATGTAATGGAGTTTGGGAAGGGGGGTTATTAACTAAGCCTTCCCACAGTGTTAGCAGATAGATGAGGATAAATGTACTCATAAAATGAGTGATTGCTTTTTCTCACAATAAATCAGAATTCATACTAAATAAATGGACTGTGCCTTTAGAGTGATTTAATGATAACACATGGCCTAATCAAGACCATCAATAATTAGGATTTTTGCATAAAGGGAAGATAGTTTTTGAAGTGGAAGATAGCTGGGACCAGTCCTGGCAGCAGTCACACTGTGCCTGCCTTGGCTGTGGAAGAGCTTCCTTAGCTATTCATCACTGCCTGATGCCCAAGGGCCACACTTTGGGATCAGGAGCCCTGTCTCCCTCTTCCAAGGCACTGGCTAAACTGCAAAGAGCATAGAAGCTTTCCTTCACTTTGGGGTTTTTTTCTTTTCTGTGGTTACATGGAGTGGTTGAAAGCTGAGTGAATGAGTGTGTTTGAGGTGCATCCCCAGCCTGGAGAGGCAGCTGGGCACAGAGGCCTGATTCACGGCAATGCCAGCCCTGGCTCCAGCTTGTTCAAGTCCCTGGTGCTGATAAGGAGGGAGGACAGAGTATTTTCTGTGAGGCAGGAGGGACTGGCTCAGGCTCCTTCCATTCTCCAGCTGCACCATGTAAAACTTGTTAATGCACTAATACAGCTAATCCAGCCACATAGGGGAAAAACGAAGAGAAAAATCCGCATTTAAATCACTTACAGGCACATCTTGCAGTTTTGTGCTACTGTTTCTCCCCAAGCAGTATCTGTTTCTCCTCAGACTCTTCTGTCTTTGTCCAAAACGAAATGTGAGCTTTCCAGCTGGGCTTCCTCCTGTCTGTCCCACCCCCACAGTGGGGAGAAGATGAGCAGCAGGAGGGAGAAATGTGTACTGTGTGCCCAAAACTGGAAAGCTGGAAGGACCTCATGTAAATCTTTTGGGATGTGACAGTAGAGAAGAGTTGAACTAAAATGCTGTGTTAATGCAAATAAAATATTACCAGGTCAGAATAACTAAAGCTTCTTTCTTTGGCTTAACTTGCCTGTTTTATAGTGTAGGTCTGTCTCACTGTTATCTTTTGCTGTCTCCAGCTATTTATTCTTTTGCTCATTATTTCCTGATCCTACAAAAGCTTAAGCACATCTCCAGTGCCGTGCACTGGTGGTAGTTTGTGCCTGCAGTCAGTGTGCTTTCAGGGTTATGGCTGTAGGCTTTCCCTGCCTGCAGGCAGGGCTGGTTTGTCTTCCCCCTTTGCTAGCCATGCAGCTTTCTCATGTTTTGAGCTGCAATTGCAGTGTTTAATGAGGAGATTGTCTCTGCAGTGCATTTTTCTTATGCTGTCTGTCTCTTTATCCAGATTATTTAGAAAGGATTGTTCTTGAACATCTAAATTACATGTTGTCTGTACGCAGGTTGGGAGTTTTTTGTGAGTGTGACAAATTCTGACCTTGACGCTACTCAGTATTTATCTGGGTTTTTATACAGTTGAGTAGTGTGCACACAAATTGGGTTCATGGTGATGTACCTCATTCCAAAGTTTAGGACATTACTGAAGTGTTAAATGAGAATCTGTTTCCAGGGGCATTCTTTGTAATTGGAAGTAGAGCTGCGCTTTGGTGCAGGAAAGGACTAGGGATAGCAGGAGGTCCTTTAACGTCATCTCAGGCTGACTGTTTCTGATGAACCTAATCCTTCCCCTGTTTGAATTTTCCTCACAGTCACTGACTAACATGGCTTCTGCAGATGAACCGAAGACATCTGTGATGAAAGGCCACAGATAACCATTTGAGTACTGTGCTTAGGGTGATGCTGTGCAGCTTCAGCACAAGTGATTTTTCATTTTCTGTAGCTGCTTCACTACAGGGAGTAGAGACTTCCTGGTGGCTGTTTCCTGCTGGGAACCTCTTGGTTTGCAGTCGAATTACAGAGGGGAGTCAGTAGGAGCCTGGTAATGATCTTTGAAAATGAGGAAGGTGTGTGGGGCTGCGGGTCTGCCCCACACGTGGCAGGCACAGGGTCCATCCCTGCTCTACCAAATCTAACCACTGGCACATGGGAAGTGTTGCAGAACATTTCTTGCTCCCCAGCATTTGTCATATTGCAGGAACATGTGGAAAAATTCATCAAGGGGTGTTTGTACTCCTCAGCTGCCTTGTTGTTGGCTTAAATCTGTGTTTTACTGCTGCAGTGTCTCTTGCTGCAAGTCAGTCGGTAGATGACTTTTATTGTTACTCAGTGGCTGGGAACTGCCAGAAGCATTAAGATACAGGTCAGTTATGGCCTGTTGAAGGGAAGAAAAAGTCACTGGTGGTTAGATGAAATGCTTTGGTATTCTTTACTGATGCATTTCAAATTATTTTTTCTTTCAACTCTGAAGAAATTGTTGACTTCAGATATCTTGCAGTTTGGAGACTTCCATTTGGCTGGGTTTGGAAGGTTGTGAAAATTTGGATCCTACTGACATGACAGGATTCTCTTGGCTTCACGGCTCTAATAGGTGCTAAGGTACTTGACAGATTTCTCTCACTTAGGAGAATTGAAATCCTATAAACAAATCAATCTCATTCATGTCCTTTCTTCAGGGAACTCTTTATTAATTCAAGAACACCAATTCAGGCAAAATCCTCTGGTAAAACAAAGCAAAAGCTCTTGTATTGCCCAGCCAAAGCTAGAAGCGCCTTTTCCTTTGCCTCTGTCTGTCCCAGGCACAGGAACCACCACTCCCCTCTGTTTGCTCTTTACCAGTGCAGCTCAGCTCCCATTTCAGCAGGTGTCTGATTCTTTCTTTGAGTTCCAGTGACTTGACAAGGCTGTTTGGAGGTACTCATCAGACATGGACATGTCAACCACAGCTTCCTGCACTCACACCCACCACACTGCCTTTGCCAGTGGAAACGTTGATCCTTGCTTTTAAATTTCATCTTATGTAGCTGTAGAGATTTTCTTTACTATCAAATCTCAGTCTTTTGTCTTTGCCATTTAGATATGTTGTTCACTGTGTTTATGGAGAAGTTACAAGATCGTGTAAGGTAAAATGTCCTCTGACAGGGAATTGTTTGACAAGCTTTCATGTTTGTGAGTCAGAAGGATTGATATTTTTCTGTGTAGACATATGGATGGTCATAATATCGTTGTGGATGAGTTTTTTGAATTCCAGGGGCCATTATTGTCAGGGCTTTTTGCCAAATGTTATTTTAAAAGTATTTCTGTAAGTTTTGGGTTTGTATTTTTGTTTCTGTTTTGTTCAGACAGTTGGTAAACATCACAGAAGATCCCGTAAAGAGACAGATGCTGACACAGTTTGAATGACAAACCAAGATCAACAGATCATTATTTTTCACAGCAAGCAGAGAAGAGCTGAGAGAAATGGCTGATTTTAGTGCCAGCCTGTGCTTATAGCAGCTCTTGTGTTCCAGAATGCTGCGCAACAGGAGAAGCTCTCTTGCACTGTATTGAGATTTTGCCCTGTTTGATTGCAATTACATTTTTTTGCATTCAGGCCACTACCAGTTTGCTCAGTGTACTGCCACTTCAAAAAGGAGGCTGATAATCTCCTCTGCTCCAGTTCAAATCAGAAATTATCAGTTGGTGCATGTTGTCAAATATTTATTTTAATTTTCTGCATTTCGACCAGCTCTTGGGCTTTATTCCCAGCTTCTTTGGGTTGATGAGAGCATCAGTTAGGTGGAGGCAGCGTTCCCTCTCTTTAGACATCCTTTATTGTTGAACTTCCTTAACTCATAGACTAAATCTTGGTGTAAGTCAAAGTACTCTGCTGTGGTTGCACATCTTCTGATGTCTTCAGAAACCCCACGATGGCCTTAGCTGTTTAAGGAAAAAAAGTAGGTGGTTCAGGACAAAACCATTCAGTGCTTGTGGAGAGAGCTCTGGGGACTTTTCCCATCATTCTAGTGCTTCCAGGGTGTATTAGATGTCTTCTGTTTGCCATCTTGCTATGTATATGGACACAGTGGTAGTGTAGCTTAAAATTCTTTGTGATTATTAAATGGATTAAACTAGTAGCATGTGGAAATGCCAGATAAAATTTATTTTCCATTTCTGTGTTTGACTTCTGAGGTTTGAGTGGCAATTGGCTGGAGAGAACTACTTATTTCTGTTTCACATTAATCATATGTTCATCATCATCAAATATGTTCATGTGAGAGCTTTTCACATCTCTTACTTTGATTTTCTCTTTGCCTTCACGGAGCTGTAGAGCTGATGAAATGCACACACTGTCTCAATTTTAAAACCAGTTTTTGACTTAATTCTTTCAGATAGGAACTGAAGAGTTTGCTCCAACTGCTGCTGCTGAGCAGCTGGTAAGGTGAAAGCTCTTTGAAAGCATAGTCACAACCTGCCAGTAACTCAGAGCTTTGTTCTGCGTGTAAATATTTGTACTCCAGGAACTGCTTTATTGCTCTCTTGGATAGCAAATGGCTTGCCTGTAAATTTTTTCAGCCAGTAAGTGCTGTTTTACCTGACCGCACTTGTGTTCTGCTCATAAATCCTCCACTTGCGATTGCTTGAGTTTGGGACATTCTGCTAAAACAAGACTGCACCATGGGACTTCATAAACACAGCATGTTTTTCTAGAGCTGCTGCACTTCTCCGCAGCCCTGTTGATGTGCCCTGCACCTTTCCTGTCCTTGTCTTTGGGGGTTTTATCTGTAAACAACGTGACCATGTAACAAAGCATTAGTGTCATCCATGTTGCTGGAGCCAGTCTGGACCGTGCAGACCATTGGAAATGCACAACCACATATTCTTAAATGCCAAGAACTGAGCAGTTGTACTGCTCAGACAGTAATTACTGAAGCCATTTACTTATGATAAGCAAAAGAATTGAGACTGATGTGTTATTCAAGAGAAAATGCACAAAGACCTGGTTTTCAGATATAGGTGATAAATTGTATTGGCAGGTGAGGGATTTGAGCCTGCAGATTGCCATGTGGTGGTAATTTGATTACCATCAGGTGGTAATTTGATCAGTCAAATGGCAAGATAAACCTGAATATCAGAGTGAGAAGACTCTGTCCCTGGCAAACAGTGCTTCTGACTGTTTGACCAGTGGAATAAGGCATCCCTCACGTAAGTGAGGCTGCATCCGTGCAAATCCAGTTTATGCTACAAAAGGTCACAGTTTTCTCAATCTGTTTAATTTAAACATCCTTAATATTTGGAATTAAGGAGCAATTGCATGAGCTAGTTAGGTATGAATACTTAGCATCAATCCCTCCTAAAAGAATGAGCCGTTACTCACCTTCTGTCTTCTGACTTCATGCCATTGGTCTTAGAAGGCAATTTCTTCTCATAAATGGCTTTGAGGCAGAAAAATGTGTTTACTGTGGTCTTGATACTGTATGTAGCCAGGAGCATGCAGGAGGATGGCCAATGGGATGATCTCCAACCATTGCTGCTGAATCACTTAAGTTATTTTCAGAAAGGTCAGTTAAAACCCAGTTGTTGTAGTTTAAATGATGGATTGTTGAAGATGATTTGAAGAAGCCATTAATCTGGTGCTGATACTTAAACCTTTGAACTGGATGGTTGGGTTACATCAATATAAATCAATGGCCAGCTGGATAAATCTTAAAGATCAGAAGCCTCAGAACTGGGAGGTGAAACTTCTGAGCGGCTCGTGAACTGGGTGTGCTTATGTCAAATCATCTCCAAAGTTCAAGACACAATACGGGCCAGCATGCTGTGCTGTGACTAGCCGATGCATTGTTCTCTTTCAGTAGAAAAGTGATCCCCTGCTTCTGCCCTTCCTCCTTTGCTCACATCAGCCATCCCTGGGCTGAGCGCTGGGCATCTTCACTTTGCTTTGGAATCTGCTGGCTTGCTCTGTGCTGGCATCTCCAAGCAGAACTGTATTTGCTTAAAGGAAGGAATAAACCAGTGTGTTTTCAATGTCTTAGTTACGGTGACTTCAGGCAATGACAGGAGAGGGGTGCAAGGAGGGTTACTTTCCTGGTTCATGTGAGAGGAGGGTAACTCTTGTCTGGTTGGACCTGTTTGTGAACCTCCACAGGGATTTTTTGTGATAGACTGACAACCTGTGAAACCGTGACGTTAGTATCAAATCATCCTTGTGACCTTGTACATCTTTCCCACTACCTGCTGCTCAGATTTCAGCATGGAAATAGCAAGTAGAGTTTCTGTAGGTTGCTAGGGTTGGAAATTACTTTCTGCAAGTAATCACAGTTCAAAAATTGCATCGTGTTTTGAGAGAGCACAGAGGTTTTTTAATAATGAATATTTGTAAGACAATATAGTATTTCAGAAGAGAAGTTGTTCTGTTGCACCTGAAATACTGTAAAGAGGATGAACACTTTGTAAAGAAGGATGAAAACTGACCCAGGCTTTTGGCAGGTTTCAATATCAGAGGCGAGTCCTAATGCAAAATGAAGATGTGACCTCAAAATGGTGTAGTAGGAAGGAGACATTTTCTAGTGTTTTGATTATGGTGCTCATCTTAATAGAAGCACCCAAATCTACTTTGTCGTGATGACTGGGAACAAAGCTAACGCAGTTTCCAGAGATGCCAGTCATGCTCGGTGAAAATTTATTTCCCTTTGTCATAAAATTGTACCACCCACTGAAATTAAAACCTTTTTTCCCTTTGGTTTGCTGGGATGTTAGACAGAAGCACACATTTGTCTGAATTTCAAGCAGTCTTTTGTCTCTTTCAGTATTCAGTTTGAATTTCTTTACTATTAAGATGCAGTGATGGTTTTGCAGTAAATCCTCATTATAAACATGCAGGCTGAAGAGCCTCGGCATGCGCAGCCAGAGTTGTTAGCCGCCTGGCATATTTGTTTTCCATTTTGAACCTACTCTGATTCAAATGTAACTCTGTTCTTCTTGCTGTTTAACTTGATTTCACACAGTTTGAATAATATAGCCGAAGGCGCCTCTTGTAACACAGAGTAGAAGCCATGTCTGGAATTTGTTAGAAGAAGGCCCAGCTGGGTGCCTGTCCTTTCAAGGCAAAAAGTAAAGTAATTCTACAAAGTTCACAGACGTTTGCTGTAAAATGGCAGGTTAAGTGAAAGATGAGTGGTTCTGAAGCAAGCTAGCAGCCCTGGTGAAGGGTTCACCTCTGGCACGATGCTGATGTTGGTGTTCCTTGGCCTTCAAACTCCTGCAGCACTTTGAGGCCGCTGTAAGTGACACTGATGCGGGAAACGCAGATTGAGGCATAGCCAGATTCTGGTTAAAAAACCATGGATCAAAACTGAGTCTTGAGATGGGCTTTTGTTGAGGAGACATAATTCTGGTGAAAAGAGAAAATGAGAGGGTTGGATCTGATACTGTGCGCTTAAGAGAATGTCATGTTGAAAAGCAGACCCATGATGATAAATGCTCCATTTTTCCTCCCACCAAGCTGCACGCCTTCTGCTTCAGTGTTTTGCTTCACTAGATTCATGCTGGTGATGGGCGCCATAAAATGCATTTTCCTCACTCCCCAGCAAGAGATTTCTTTCCTTCCATAGCTTGTGTTTTTCTCGTGCTTTTATTGAAGCTTCTCTTTAAGTGTTTTGAATTTATTTGTTCCGTGGCATTTTCTCTTCCCAGGACAAGACACAGGACTGTTAGGGACCAGCTGGATTACTCAACCTGTTTTCCTATAGCCAGTGAGCGAAGAGAGAAATAAAATCATTCTCCAAGTTTTTCCCATCTTGTGCTGTGAGGGGAGATCTGTTTTTCTGTGTAGGAGGATGGTCATCACTCTTTTCAGACTGAAGACTAGTTTTCTACTGAAAGCACTGGTTTCCTACTGATCAATTTCCTCATTTAGGGCTTATTTAAAAAACGTAAAAAGTTATTTTTCCGGGCAGAATCAAACTATAATAAACACAGTAGCTGTGCTTTTGCACAGAGAGGGTGGCTGTCAAGTAAGATGGCAGCAAAATAACTAAGTGCTTTAAAAGAAATGAGTGCAGCTCCCAGCAAGACAGAGGGCAGCCAGGAGGAGAAATTGGTTGGGAAGCATCGAGAACAATGTGAACATACCAACAGTTGAATGCAATAATGATCCTAAAGAGTTGCATATCAGCTTGGTGAATTCTGGTGTTTTGTTCAGACAAGCTGTAAATTGGAGAGAGAAATTGGGACATCAGGGAGAAGTAAATTAGCAATTCCTTGGGCTGTCAGAATAATATTGGGAAAGATGCCTAAATCTCCCTGAAGAACTTGAACAGATCCCCTCTGGGTTCTGTATTAGGTTCTGAGAGATTCTCTGCTCAGTGCTGGGCAAGGGAAACGCAGGAGGGATTTTGAAAGGCTGTGTAGAAGACTTCCACTTCATAATTTCTGATGGCTCTTCATGGCTTTGAAATTTCATGTCCCAAATCAATAACTCCAAGAAGATAAGTCTGACACCATGAGCCAAATCCTGAATTGCTCCAAGTCAGCAGAGCTCTGCTGAATTCAGGGACTGCAGCAGCTTTTCTGCCATTCTTGAACAGAGACGAGCCTTGACATGTGGCCTTAGTCCCCCACAGTATTTCAAGAGTTAATTCTTTTTAAAGTACAATTGTGTTTAATGCTTGCTGACACTTAATTGAAACAAAGCCTCTGGAATGAAAAACAAGATAACAGAAGATTGCCTAAATCAGAATGCATCTAGGTCAGGGAGAACTTAATTTCTATATTGGAAATTGCAACTTTGACCCTAGAGCTGAGTTAAGCTTTGCTTCTTATTTACATGAGAATGAATCAATTTCTAATTAATTGGATTTTAAGTCTGATACTTTTCAGGTGAAGGGGGCTTTGTTTTGGGTTTTTTGGGGGAAGGGGGTTGTTTCTGGTTTGGGATTTGTTGGTTTTGGTTTTAAGAATAAGGAATTATGGGGGAATATTCCACTATAATTTTTCTATGACTTGTTCTGTTCCCCTTATGCTATTTTAAATACAGTTTCTATGCATTTGTAAATAAACACATTTTCTTCTGCAAGATGTTCCTATTACTGCTCAATCTCTCAATACAAATTTTGATATGTGCTGCACTCAAGTCAAAAAGCATCGTGAATACTTTTTTCTCCCAGCAATTACCAAAGGTTACTCAAAGAGCAAAGGTGTTATTTAATTTAGTGGTTTAGAACCATTCAAAGAGAGTACAATTGTTGCTTTTGGAATTGCCTGATGCTGTTTTTGCCTCCAGCCAAAGCAAAAAGGATGGTGTTTCCCTCACAGAAGGGTACTTGTATCAGCTGTTACCACTTCATTGGTGACATTGTACCTTTGTATTAGTCTTAGTTCAGGGATCATAAACTTTGTCAGGTTGATTACTCACCAGTTAGTCTCAAATGGATTTCACTGTCTGATCTGCTTACTTGTATTTGTTGTACACTGCCATATACCTCTTGTAAGACTTGCAGCAGCCTTTGTACTTGGGATTTCAGCCCTTGATTTGGAGGGAGCTATGTGTGACATTTTGAAATGTCAGAAGTGACACATGGTTGTTTCAGGCTGGACTGGCTTTGTGACTGGTCCCAGTTACAGCCTAGTCCTAGTCGAGGTGATGGCTCGAGGCGATGGCTTGTCTGAGTTGTTACATCCTGCTCATACACATAACATAGGTGAGTAGCACTCTGTGACACTAGTCAGTAACTTCTGTTGTTGCCAAGAAGAGGAAGAAAGGGGGAGCATCTTCTTACCCTAATTAACAGGCTCATGCAATTCTGAAGCCTGCCAGGTTCAGGTCCAGTGGCACTTTCAATATTTATTATTGTAAAAGATGAGAATATTTTAAATACAACTTCAGAACTAAGGCATGAAGTGTTAAAGTTCAGCAGAAATCAGCGCATTTACAGGGTTCTCTGGTTACTGGTGCTTTGTGCAAGCTGCTGGTAGAAGTTCACTGCAATTGGAAATCAAGGAGAATTGTCCTTTCTGCTTTTTTTTTTCCCATGAAAAATACATTTACTTGTGTTG
The DNA here is from genome assembly GCA_009867235.2 of Psittacus erithacus. Lineage (NCBI taxonomy): Eukaryota > Metazoa > Chordata > Aves > Psittaciformes > Psittacidae > Psittacus > Psittacus erithacus. The sequence continues at coordinate 4,176 of WYDI02015883.1, read as the reverse complement.
CTATGTTTAAGTTCTGCTTGCTGGAGCAAATCTGTAGCTAAGCCATTGGGCAACTTTTCTTCAATTAATATCCTTACATTGTCATTTCATCCTGGCCTATCAGAAGCCTTTTGTCAGAGTTGAATCCTTCACAGTATGACAGGACTCTTCTTTTTCTTCACATGTGACATTTATGAGGTGAGGGGAAAAGAGCCCAATGTAAAAGATGTTCACTGCTTTCCTGTGTAGGTGTTTGAGCATCGAATGGTGGCCACAGGGGCTGTGTGCTGTGTGGTGCTGCACTTCTGAGTTAGGCAGGAATGCATTCTTCCTGCTGGATAGTATTGCTGAGTCCAGCTGTGCTCTGCAGTTGTCTAAGGCTGGATGGTGATTCGGAGAAAACTCCAGGAACAAACTCACCAACAAAGTTTTCAAGTTGACGAGCAGGTATTCTTTATTGCGGTGCCGGGAGACACGGGGGATAGCTCCTCCTAACGGTACACCTAACGGTGTATCACCATATTGCTGCACAGGTCATCCTTATATAGTCACTGGGCATACATACATATTCATGAGGCTATACATGAATGACATTGTTTTCCAGAAAGTTTCCTGTATGCTACAAAAATGTGGTGGTGGTCTTTGAGAGTCCTTTACTTCTTCCAACGACCTTCATAACTTCTGGCAGTCTTTGAAGCACCAGCTTAATTAACATTACAGACATAGCAATAATCCTGTCCTTCTACATATCAGTTAGTTTAACTGCTCCCATCCTGGACATCTGCTAGTCCTGGATACTCCCCAGTAGATGTTTATACCAGCTTAATGGGTTCATTAACACCACAAACATAGCAATCATCCTGTCCTTCTACCTGTCAGTTAGTTTAACTGCACCCATCCTGGACACCTGCTAGTCCCAGATACTCCCCATCCCCAGGTCCTGTTTTCCTATTCTGTTTTTCTTACACTTTTTGTACTAAGGACCTGAAACTGTGTCAACTACCTTCAAACACCTCAGTTATTTTCCATTACAAAGCCATCAAACTTAGAACTGATTACATTTTGTGCTTTTGTGTCTCCTTGTCTCAATGGGAATATTATACAACCATTATTTTCCTTGGAACAAAACTCATTTGGCTGTGTTAAATCAAAGCTTTCTGTAGTTGGTTGCCTGCCAGTCTCATACGCCAGTAGATACTTTAGATTGAGTTTGGGTTCAGCACCCTGCCGTGTTCTTGCTATGTGCTCAGGCCCTGTCTGCACCTCCCCAGACTGACACCTCTCAAACTGGGCATCAGCTAGTGCTGTCAGCCAGGCTGTCTGGTGGGTGATCATGCTCAAGTTCAGTTTGGGATGATGATCATAAACAGGCTGCTTCATCTTTGTATTTGAGAGCGGTTGTTTGAGCTGCACGCAGGTCTGTGTTGCCAGCTGCCCCAGGGAGCCGGTAAAGGATACGGAGACTGTCCAGGCCAGCTTTGATTTCACCAGGTTACTTCTTGCTTGGGTGCTGGGCTGGCTGCAGTGGTTCATCGTGATCGGAGAGGTTCACAAGTGGTGAGATCTCAGCTGCTTGAATAATTTAAAAGTCAGCTCATTTATTTATTTAGAGACACCTCATATTAGGTTGAAACTTGCCTGTCTCCTTGATGCAGTGACATTTGGGTGGCTTAATGAATTATTCTTGTCACTTTGTGTTGGGTCTTGATTTTCTTTTGAAGGTTATCAATACAAGTAGGCTGCCAATTGATACTGCTTAGCTTAGGAGCTGTGATGAGGCAAGAGTCTAAGACGCATCTAGGAATGACAAAACTACATTTTCACACATGATTGTCAGTAAAATATATTCAGAATTAGGTTAAAAAAGAGAAGGTGGAGACAGTAATACGCTGCATAGCAGCACCTGATTTCAGAAAGAATCCATGGAATTCTGTTACGCAGGTGTGTCACTGCTGTGAGCAGCAATGTTTCAGCAATGCATTTATTCTTGTTGCTGAAGACATCATGCCTTAGTAAAAACCAAATAAAGCAAAAAATGCCATATGAGTTTTCCCCCCAAATGATTCACACCCTGTGTGCTCCCTTTGTAACCATTTTGAGTTTTATTTGGTATTCGGTGAAAGCCAAAGGATTTAAGGATGCTGCTCAGTTTAGCTGGCAGGAGAGGTTGAAGCTCGATAAGCAGGTGCTAAGTCCCAGTAGTGGAGGCAACGTGTTGACCATCAGTTGCATGTGAAGAACAACTTCCACGAGGAGAGGTGGGCTTTGAGGGGCAGGGAGCCGTGTGAGAAACCGGCCTGTTCAGTATGTCTGTTCCTGCCTGTCAGATGAACAGAATAAGAAAAGGTGGCAGGAGAATAATTGCGTTCTCTTTACTAATGAAAGAATACTTCAAGTCACCTATAGTTTTACTGGCTTAATTACTTTGCAGTGGCAAATATTCAGTGTCTTTGATTGGAGTTTTATAGTAGCAGTTGCATGGACTTACTAGTTCCTAGATGCACCAGGCAATTTTCATGCAATTACATTTGAAATGTGTTTAGTGCATAATGAAGAGTATACAAAACAGAGGGAGGTGAAGTAATGAGTGAGCAGGATAGGTGTACCGGGGGCAGGTCCCAAAGGAGTCTGGAGCTGGGGTTTTAGTTCTCCTTGTTCCTCCCGTCATTTCAATCCCACAGTGGGTTCAGCACCTTGAGGTCTTCTGAAAGTGGGTCCATTTATTTAGCAGTAAATTTTAAGTAGGTATAAAATCCCACTGGGATGTGCGGCAGAAAATGAGAGAAAAAAAGACAATTTAACAACATTTTTAAACTTGGCTTCAACTCCCTCTGTACAGTTTGTGAAAGGTGGTTATGAAACTCCTGTTCTTGTTTCTGGGCTGAATTCTCTGAATTCAGAGCCATATACCAAGGTCTGTGTTCAGCTTAACAAATAGTTTTGCCTTTGTTAGTTTTACAGTTGTATGTAAAAAGTTGAATTTAAATGAAGAGCAACGGTTCAGAAAGGCTGCATAGTCACAGCAGTCAGAAGCTTGCTCCAGCAGGCTCAAGGGTACCAGCTGTGTTTGTCCAGCAGTCATTGTCTCTGCTGCTCATGAAGCGTCACAGGGAAGCCTCCTTCTCACCTTGAGGTGCTCCAGAGTCACAGTGGGGGAACCTGCTATTGGGAAGCGCTGGCTGCCCTGTGTTCACCTGCTTGCGGGAACCCCATCCCAGTGCAAGTGTGACAGCGCTTCAGGGGCACACGGTCTTCACCTGGAGAAATGTCGCTTCCGTGGCAGCTTACCGCTGTGGGAGAGGCATCTGTGAGGCTCCGCATTAATGTGCTTTGATAACATCCATTCCAAGTTTGGCTTAATACCACTTGTAGTACGAAAGGCGTTGCACACATCTGAAACCATATAAATCCATGTGTGTGTACATAACACATCTGAGGCTATCAGGCAGGTAGTAACGCATGTTTGTGTTCAGAGCTGCAGAGCATTAGCTGGTATCCTCTTCGTAACGTGATAGTAAAGTGAATTTGGATTAACCAGTAATTCTGAAGTGACTGAAATACTCTCTTTCTGGCGACAGCACTTTTACTCTTCTTGGAGTAAAATGTTTCCTTTGAGCAGTAAGATTCCATGACGGACAGCACAAGAAGAAAGGTGCAAGAATCTGAGCAATAGCAGAGCAGCAAAGCTGTCTTTGTGGCTGACTTTTATTGTAACTGTTATGGCATATTACTGCCAGGTACCTTATCTAAGTTGCATCAATTATTTATATGTGGCTGTGTCAAGATTACTACAGAAAGACTTCTGTGTATATGTTTTTCTGAGTCCCCCTATTTGAAAACATGAACACTTTTTAGATCTAGCAGGCATTAAAATACATAACTCAGAGAGAAGTGATGCAATGCAAATATTTGAGCCAGCAAATTTATGGTAAGGATCAATAGGGTAGATGAAGATTGACGAATGAATTAACCACCTCACGTTTTTGCATGCAAAATGAACAGAATGTCCTAAGGGACCCCTGCAGAGGCGACAAAAGCATTGTGTTTTATGGGGGAAAGTGCTTTCATGTTGCTGGGTGTCCTGGGTTCAGCTGCAGCAGTCATTTTTCTCCTTCTTAGCAGCTGGTGCAGTGCTGTGTTTCTGACTTTCAGTCTGGGAACAGTGCTGATAACACCGATGTTTTTAGCTACTGCTTA